>PVKE010002007.1:36587-89015 GCA_004027555.1 Craseonycteris thonglongyai
CAGTGCATATTTATTTCTATTTTACTTTTGACAGATAGAGAGAGAGACAGAGACAGAGACAGCTAGAGAACCGAACTGTGGGAACTCCCCAGTTCAGCATGTGGGTCCTGCCTGGGCCGGAGCCGGGATTCGATCCTCGGTCCTCGGGGCCTCAAAGCGAGCGCTCAACCCGCTGAGCCGTCCCGGCTTTCCCCAGCCCCCCATTTTATATTTGCTGCCCTGCCATGACCTGAGCCTATGCCCAGCGAGGCCTTGAACCTCACACAGCAATTGGCAGTACCATTCTAACAAGCTCCCCCGAAGTGCCTTAGACATTTTGAAATTCCAACAGTCCTAGTAGGAGAGGCTGCCTTTAGTGAGATCCCTATTTCCAGGATCATTTTCAAATGGAATGTGTGTGTCTTCCCCAAGGTGAGAAACCATACCAGTGCGACTTCAAGGACTGTGAGCGAAGGTTTTCTCGTTCAGACCAGCTCAAAAGACACCAAAGGAGACACACAGGTTTGTAGGTTCACTTCTCGTTGCTGGCAGTGTGGTCCCTTGGGTTCCAGTTGATTTTGTGATTCTCTTTATTGTTAAATGTGGATGTGAGAGGGTCAGCCATTTGTTTCATTTTTCTAATTTTTTCTCCCTAATCTCTGGGGATTTTCTTCTCTTTTTAAAAAAAAGCAAGCAAGCAAGAAAAACAAGCACCCTATATATCGTCTGTAAACCGCAGGACAGTGAGACTCCACTAGCAATTTGCTGATGATACACTAAACATCAGTACAGAACACGGGTGGTGGAGATCAGAGTCCCATTTGTAGCTTGTGATTCACTTTTTCGGCCTCAGACACAGCTGAGGCCTTGGTGAGAAGTGGACGTTTGTGGTTAAGGAATAATGGTTTCCAAGATGGAAGGAGGTCTTCCAGGGTTACTGTGCAGAATCAGGAGGTTCAGGCTGGGCCTGGGGGAAATCTGAGGGTGAGGCAGAGGTGGCAAGTGTGACTGGAAATGGCCCAGCTCCTTGGGCCGCCAGGAAGCAGGCCTTGTGGACCGCATGGGCCTCACTCGTTCTGCCCCCACATGGTTCAGGCAGTGGCTAGACCTTCTCTGTCCGTTTAGGTGTGAAACCATTCCAGTGTAAAACTTGTCAGCGAAAGTTCTCCCGGTCCGACCACCTGAAGACCCACACCAGGACTCATACAGGTAAAACAAGTGCGTAAACTTTTCTTCACATTTATTTTTCATTATTTTTTTTAAAAACTACTGTTGAATGAAGTTGTTTATGATGAGAGATTGGAAAAGACTAGTGTAAAAGTTCTAAACAGGTTTAGACTCAGTGGAGAGAACAGTGGAGGGCTGTCTTTAAATAATAACATTGTTTAGGAAAGAGTGGGGGCGGATACAGAATAGAAGGGAGATGTGAAAAGAACTCTCTTCATGAGTTCCCAGAATGAAATCGAAGAGATAAGCTAGGTGCCTCCTGTTTCCATTTTGTTGCTCACATTTTTATCACTCAACTTGATATGATAATCAACCTTACAGAAAAACAGCAGAAATCTAGCAAAGCAAACATTTATTACCACCCCCCTGAAAACTCACGCTTCATGACACTATTTTCTGAGACTTGAATCCTTTCTCTGCTAAAAGTTAATACCCCAAGAGCTGCCATAGTTTCTGCCTGACTCATATCAGCGTGTGGCTGTTATTTCTTTCCTGTTAGCATAGACCAGGGAATAGGGCATTTATTCACTGGCTGCTGAAGGTTTTTGCTTCTTCATAAAGCTGGTGTGATTCATACTGAAAATTGTACCATCTTTGTTGTCTATTTTGGAGCTTTTGAAGGAGGGCCGATGCCTGGGTTATCTCACTTTGTCTTCACAACATCCCTGTAAGAAAGGTAGGGAAGGCATGTTCTATCCCCATTCTACAGACGAGGGGACTGAGGTATGTAGTGATTAAATGACTTGTTTGAAGTCTCAAAGCTAGTAAATAGCAAGTCCAGTTTTATCTGACCCCAGCCCACCATGTCCCACTGCTTCTTTGTTGGAGAAAGAAGGTTTTAGTATTAGGGGTTCACCTCACAGCCCAGGGAGAAAAGAGAATCAAGAGCCATAGTCAGCCGGGGCGAATGCCTTTGATAGAGTGAGGAGAGTGAAATCTAGCAAGAGAAAGGGCTGGGATTGATCTAGTAGGAGATAACCTTGGCTGGGGGTGGGGGTGGGGGCGGGGGGCAGGGCTGGGGGTGGGGTGGGGAGGAGCCAGATCAGGAAGAGCAGAGGAACAGCAAATGGGAGGTGAAGGGAGACATGACGTCACGACCCCCATTCTCAACCCAAACAGGCTGCACTTGCAGAGTCAGAGCACCTGTGCCCCTAAGTTGGTGGGATGGGTACCTCATTCCCCCATTCAGGTGCCTTGGGTGCCACTTCTTCGCCTTAGTCCTGAGCTCATAATTTGGTGGGAAAGAATTGTCATTCCCTAGACCCTGATCCCCTCCCCTGTTCAAAGTGACCTGAGTCACCAGCAGACTTTTTAAGGCTATACTTGATCGACACCCAGTTCTGCCCCGGGGCAGGGTCTTCTCTAGGACATTTCTCAGTGCTTGTCCTGACTGTCATTCTCAGAGAAGGCAGCGGGGCCCCCAGTATCCGAAGAAGATTTCCCAGGCGGTACAGGGATGGACTGCGGTGGCATCTTACTTTGCATAAAGCCACAGCTACATTTCTGCACTGGCTCGGCCGAGGAGGTTGGATATAGCCGAGTGCGTGGGCTGTGAAATGAGACAGACCTGGATTTGAGTCTTGCCTGAGTCTCCCCTCCCCAGATGTCCAACCTCATCTCTAGAGTGGTTGTGACAGTGCTTCCCTTACAGGGCTATTGTAAGGAGTATGTGAGGAATATGTATGAATATCTATATCTATATCTACATCTATATGTAGTGGCCAGAGCAAGGCTTGGCATATACTCGGCACTTAATAAATGCTGTTTTCTTCCCTATACTGAATGAGACTTGGAAGGAACTTCCGAGGGTGCCTTAGATGGAGAAGCCACAATCTTTTGGCAAGCATGTGAGAAATCTCAAAACCATGCCTCAATAACATTTTCTGTGCAACAGGGATTATGCTCTGAGTAACATTCTAAGGAAAAAGAAGCAAATACCATGCACACTGGTATCAGCGATTTATTTCAAAATACCCAGTTTGTTTAGAATATCTATATAGACAGAGATATTAAAGCTACAGTCACAGCTCTACTGCTGAATGGCGATCATTCGGCAATGCCCAGGGTGGTCACCCTGAGGCCCCTGCATCCCAGTTCCGCTCAGTTCCTGACTTCCACAGCAAAGGGGAAAAATGTACACAGTTCACAGAACAGTGCAACAGGAGAGATTGAAACAAATGCTTTTCCCCCCTTAAATATGGATTGCCCATACATTTCCATTAACTAGACTCATCCCTTCTCTCCTATTTCCCGTCATCTGGCTTAAGAATATTTTTTAATATTTATAATACTTATAATATCCTTAAGGCCTTCAGAGCTGCTACCATTTCAGAGCTGCCTATGAAGGTAGCCTGATTCATTAGCGTAGGGACAGAACTAGACGGAATCTGGACTGGGTGCCTCATGATGGTTTAACTCGGACTTTGGGGAGTTGGACTTGTGCCGCTTTTCCCACTGCAAGGGTCTGACTGGTGATTGTGTCCACAGGTGAGAAGCCCTTCAGCTGCCGGTGGCCCAGCTGTCAGAAAAAGTTTGCCCGGTCAGACGAATTAGTCCGTCATCACAACATGCACCAGAGAAACATGACCAAACTCCAGCTCGCTCTTTGAGGGGGGCACCCTGGGGACAGTCCTCGCGTCCCAGGTGCAACAGTGTGTGAACTTTCAAACCTGACTTTAAAATTCCTCCTCGCTCGCCTCTCTTAAGAAGGATGTGGCAATTGATCTTCATCCCGTTTCCATGACAAGATGCCTGTACTACTGGATCCTACCAGGTTTGCCTGGATGAGTGGGGTAGAGCCCTGATAGTTGACTTGCAAGGCCCTGGAGAAGTGGCCAACAATGTCCAGTTTGTTAAAAGCCCATCAGCATTTGGTCTGGAGTCTCCAGTGTAAGAAGAGACCTTGTTGCTCATGTTTCCCCACCCTCTGCTCCTCTTACACTCATTTTCACCGGGAATGGAGTCATTGTACCATTTTCCATCATAGAATATTTATAGGTTAGGCATGTGTATGTGTCTGCTAATGTAAACTTTGTCATGGTTTCCATTTACTAACAGCAACCTCAAGAAATAAATCAGAGAGCAAGGCACCAGGGGAGAGTCCCGTCCGACATCCCAGAGGTTAGGCAGGCTGCGAACCTGGAAGGCAGCAGCTCTGCCAGGCAACTTGTGAAACGCATGCATTTCGAGCAGCTGAGCAAAAGACTCAGAACTAACCAGTACGTCTGTAGGGAAATCAAAAAGAATCTTACTGTTTAGTTAATTCAGTGTTAATGTTAGCACAGTGCTCTTAAGAAACCGCGCTTGAAGATCTGAGATTTGGGTTTTGTGTTTCTTTTTGACTTTTTTGAGTTGTAGTCATGTGCGTCTTCAGAGATGTACGTATCTCCTCACACAAAGGAAGTGGAATTCATTTTTATTGTTTGGGGCGTCCTGAGAGTGTACAGACCATGCTGGTTATGTGGTTTCAAGTTGTAAATATTAAAGTGACCTGAAAAGAAATAGGGGCTGTTCCAGGATCTCCATTGATAAGACTGTGCTTAAGTAACTTAAGTAACGTTGGGTCTACAAGTATATGTGAAAAAAAAATGAGACTGACTAGTGTGAGGACATCTGTTGTTTAAAGGTAGCTGGGGGTGTGTGGTTCTTTTTTAAGGGAGGGACTTTATTTGCTGTTGCTTGAAATTATTGTGTAAATATATATATGATGATTTGCTCTTTGATAACTAATGTTAGGAAATGTATAAATATTAGATACATCACTGTCTTGGTGTTGATCTTACAACGAATATATGGATGGTAACACTAAAAAATGTAACCTGCATTTTTCACTTTGCTCTCAATTAAAGTCTATTCAAAAGGAAAGCAACAAGATTCTATCAGCTGTTTTGTGTTCAGAGCTTGAGGCCCGTTGAGCCTCTGTTAAATAGGTTAGAAGATGCCGCTGACATTGATGACCACTAGTTGAGTCTCTCCAGGTCCTGATCACGATTTATTTCTCTCCAGCTTCAGGAGGCAGTTACCCTCCATAGAACCTGTCAGCGCTGCCTTCTTCTCACATCATAAAGTGATTGCGTTGGTGCTGTGGTCAGATGGCCTTATAGAAGGCATGGTGGCAGTTGTGATTTAGGGCTCCTTTTCATTGGGCTATCATTGCATCACTTCTTTTTCCAGGTCAACAAAAGAGAAAAGCAGGATGCTGACAATAACTGGCTGCTTTTTAAAATAAGTCCACAGCTATACACTACAATCAGGAGGGTATAAGCTGAACCCTTCGTACCAGTGAATTTCCCCCTGTACTTGCTCTAAGTCAGCTCAGCAGGTTGAAAACTACTTAGACTTTGCAGGGCAGCCAAGTGTGAAAGCAAAGGTCTACATGATCTATAAACTATAACATGTAGACTCTCTTTCTGGTTCTGGTGTACTGTTTTTCAGTTGTCAATGAGGAGATTAATTTGATGCCACCTCCCTCAGTCCCATTATCTTGGAGCTTGCAGGCATTCCAGGTTTTATTTCTTCATTCAGAAGGTATCCTCAGCAGATGGCAACTCGGCCACAAAGGCTCTTTTCTGCCTTGAAGTGCAGCTCCAAGTTCAGCCGCCTAAAAGTCAGGTCCTGAGGCCCGGGTTAGTTTGCATCTGGCTCTTGCATCACTGTTAATTATAGCAAGTGGGGTGACTCATTTGTATCAGCCGTTTTTATCTTTTCCTGCCAGAAGACAACATTTCTCTGGAGAAGCTCAGGATGAGCGTGGCAAACTTCAGCAAGTCTGAACGAGCCAGCCAGGTTTCCCAACAAAAGCAAAGTCACATTAGGTTCAGACGACTCTCACACAACCCTAACAGTTTAGCTCGCAGTGAAGGTCGTGGGCTTTGGGAAACAGATCAACCTGGGTTCTAACCCTAAATCCCCTTTCCTCATTTGTGAAGTGGGGACAAAAGAGTGCCCTGCCTGATAGTATTGTAGTGAAAATGAAATGGGGGTGGGGGTGGGAGGAAGCATGAAAATGTCTAGTACACAGCAAAGCCTTCATAGTTTTATCTAGGAAAACGGTTACCCAAGAAGTCACCTGCTCATGTCCGTTACCACCCACTCCCTCAGACACCCTCTTGCAGTGCCCAGACATCTTCATGGGTCAACCAACAAACTGCCTCCATAGACCCCAAACTGGACTTAAGGTTGGTAGCAATAGGGCTCTTGCCAGCCTCCTCCCCACAGACTACAGCTCCTGACTTCGTGTCTTTTGTAAAGCCCTTAGCATCAAGTGTGTGTTTTGGAGATCCATGGTGTTGACCATCAGCAGACTGTCAGGCTGAAAGCTGAGAAACAGTTGGTTAGTGGGAGCTCTCTCTATACAGCGCAGGCTGGAGGCTATGTTCGGAGCAATTGTCAAAATATGCATTTCCCCATCTCGCTTTATTACAGTGCCTGGTTCAGTGCATGGGTCAATACCTTTAAAAGGTCACCTCCAGGCACCGCCCCCCCCCCCCCGACTTCCCCCCCGGCTGGATCTTCCCAGGTAATTGTAGTCATCCCCTGCCCTCTCAGCTCTGAACTTCTGTAGCACTCAGAGTATATAACGTTACACGGTACCATCTACGAGTGTAGTGTTTGCCCATCTAGAACAATCTGTATGGTAGATAGGCAAGTATTCTCACGTCACAGATAAGGAAGCTGAAGGTCAGTGAAAGTAAGTGGCGGAGGCAGGACTTGGACTTGCTGTTCTATACTCAAGTTGCCTTTCAGGATGTGCTTGATGGTGTAGACTTGCACTCTGCTCCATTGTTTCTTTTCTTTTTCTTTTTGTAAAGATTTGCTTTATTGTTTTGAGAGAAGGTGAGAGAGAGAGAATGGGAGAGCCCAGACAGTTTCCATAGTTGTACATCATTCGTTGTGACATAGTTTCATTCCACACAGGTGGATGTGGGGATGCGTGGGCGGGAACCAAATTGGGGGCCTCTACCTGGGAGATGAGAATCTTTGCCGCCATCCCAGTGGTTACCAGTTGCCCTCAGTTCAGCATATGGCGTTTGCATGGGTCAGGGCTGGGAATCAAACCCTGGATCTCATGACTGTGAGGCTAGCGCTCAATTTGCGGAGCTATCCTGGCATCCCCTCCATTGTTTCTTATCTGTGAACCATTTTTTCCCAACCAGAGTGTGAGCTTCTAGAAGAAGCACATCTCCCTTTCCTGTGTTACCTACGTCAAGGCTTCTCAACCTTAATGTCCACGGACTTTACCTGAGATATTTGTTATCAGAATCAGAAGTTCTGGGGCAGCTGAGTTGTGTATTTCTAACATGCTCCCAGCAGATTCCCACCCTGCTGGTTGTGGATGATACTTATAGCAAGAACCTCAGGGTGGGCTCAAGGCGTACTTGCTGAAACATGACTGATGAGATTTGCACTTGACAATCTTGAGGCTGCACTGAATCCTGCTAGCTGGTAGAGTGGCCAGTGGAGATGACCCAGGGCTCCGCTGTGACCATGTGTGGGGCTGTGGGTCAGGACATTTATGCTGAATGCTGTCAGAACTGCCTGGGTTAGCCTGGGTGAATCCATCCACGGGGAGGTTTGATTTCAAATACAGTCTGCCCATCCTCTGTCAGTGACTTTTCATAAGCAAAGAAGGCCTCCCCAGGTCAGATAAGGGGTGCCTGGTTGTACCTGCGTATCCAGTCTTTGTACCTCACTCAGTCCACATCTCAACAGTCAGCCTCTACCTCCCTGACACCCACAAACTGAAATATGGCTTCGGAGAGGAGTTTGTCCCTGAGTGAGCAGCCTTGGACACAGGCAGGAGTTCCCCTACATCTCATTCCTACTGGGAACCACTTGCTTAGCTTTCTTGGGTACCAAAGAGCAAAAGACACTGGCTCCTATGGGTATGTCCTTCCTGCAGGAGTTTACACTTTTGGTCTTGGGCTCACAGGTGTGTCAGGGAGACGTGTGTGTGTTAGAATAGTGGTTCTCAACGAGGGGCATTTTTCTTCAAAGACTTGCCGCAGGCAGAGTGGCTTACAGGAGTTTCTGACAGGTAAATGCCCAACAACCATGATGTAAACAAATCCCTATGAATATAAGACAGTCTTGGCCCCTCTCAGTCAGGTCTTTGCTTCTAGTGACCATTTTAGTTATCAAGTGACTGAAACCTACGTGACACTTAATAAATACATTTAAATAATGACTACTTCTGGTCTGCTTTCTTTTTAAAGATTTATTTTTTTATTGTTTTTGACAGAGAGAGAGAGATAGAGAGAAGGGGGAGGGCCCAGAGTAGTCTCCATTGTTGCACATCATTGGTTTTTCCACATAGTTTCATTCCACAGGTGGGTGGGGCTGCACAGGGCAGGAACTGGGCCGGGATCTCACCCTGGTGAGAACTGAACTGGGGGCACTCCCCAGTTCAGCACATGGGTCCGCGCAGGCTGGGGCCAGGATTCAATCCTCGGTCCCCAGGGCTATAAAGTGAGCGCCTAACCCACTGAGCCA
This sequence comes from Craseonycteris thonglongyai, assembly GCA_004027555.1. Classification (NCBI taxonomy): domain Eukaryota; kingdom Metazoa; phylum Chordata; class Mammalia; order Chiroptera; family Craseonycteridae; genus Craseonycteris; species Craseonycteris thonglongyai. Next base: position 45,285 of record PVKE010002007.1, read on the forward strand.
TCCCGGCTTCCCCTGGTCTGCTTTCTTGCACGGAGGAAGTAGCCGCTGCAGGGGAGGGCTCTGGGCTGCTCTCCATTTTCCAAGCCAAATGGAGATACTGTGAGTTTTCAGACTGGCCTGGAGAAGGAAAGTAGAGAGCCAGACAGCGTAGGAAAGGGTTGCCTCCAAGAGGGCTGGAAACCCACCAGGCCGTCCAGCAGACACAACCTCCTGAATAACGCTGGGTGTCAAAGACTGGTAGGGGAATGAGGACATGCTTTTGTGGACTGAAACCTGGAGGCCATGGTCCTGAAGCACAGACTGAACATCAGCCAGCTAGGAGTGAAAGCCTCAGACAGCAAGGTCTCAGCTGTGAGCAGCGAAGGCAGACCAAATTAGCAAATGTGAGTTTAAGAGATAACGAGATATTTTTATGGAGCAGGGGAGGACTCAAGCACGGCCCAGGGGGATGGGGCCGAGGTGGGTTGGTTGAAATGAGCAGTTTCTCCCCCTCACAGCATCCCAGGAGCATTGGTGAGGTTGACACTGAGCGAGAAGGATTGCCTGACACGGCAAGGGTTCTGAGGGCCACTAAGGAGGCAGTTGGACTCCAGGAGAGAGAGGAAGGAGGGGTGGAAAGAGGGAGACAACTCTGGGAAGAAACATGAGACAAATGAGGAATGGAGTGTGGGTGTCAGGGAGGTCTGACAGGAAGAGGGGGCTTCTGTCTGACAGGGCCTGACCCCCGTGTGAACCCGTACCAGCACTATTAACACACACCCAGGGTTTTCCCAAATAGATGCTCAAGTGCTAATGTGCAAATGCTAATGGGTGCCATTTATTGGCTGTTTATATAGGCAGGCCAGTGGCGTTTTGCATGCTTTCTCATTGAGAGGATTCCCATTTCACAGATGAAGAAACTGAGTCTCTAGGAAGTACCTCACACAGCTGGTGCCTGGCAGAGTTGCGATTCTAACCCCACTCTGACTCAAAGTTCTACTCTTGACCTCTGCAATGTACCGTAGCTTCAGGGCATGTTGGCTTCATGAACCAGAGGGGCAGGAATGCTGAGCAAACGAAACAGTGATGCCCTTTTGCCCACTTGCTTGTGTGGATACTAGGGACGTTTGTCAAGGGCCCAGAAAAAGGACAGACACGATTGGCAAAATGTTCCCTCCTCCCATATTTCAGTTGCGGAGTCTATGAAATATGTTTTCATTCAATATTTTATATTAAATACCGGAACTGAAGAAATGACACAGTATAATGGCCAGTGATAAAAGGGGAAAATTGAGAAACACAGTTAAAAGTTCAAGGTCAATGAGTGCTTTTTAAAGGCAGCATCCTGCTTTCCCAAGGAACTCTACGTCAGAGGGAGCCGGCTGAGGAGGAAGCTGGTGGTGTGTAGTGATGGCGGGGGTAGGGAGAATCTTGTGATTGTGTCTGATGGATAGGACGGTCCCCTTGCCTCAGCAGGCAGCCTCCATTTTTCTAGATGATTCTGGGTCTTACCATCCAAACGAAACAGTCCAAGGCCCCTATCACAGATGTCTCCTGTCCCAATTTTTCTGAGGTCTAAAAATATAATGATCCATGTCAGCAGCCTTTCTCACTCCACACAGGAACAGCTTTGCAGGCCCGACCCAAGCAAATCTCCACAAGGGTGGAGGGGTACAGCGCCCCCTAGTGAGGGTTTATGGGGATCTCGTCAGGGGAGGCAATCCATCTGCCTTCATCTAGCACCAGGTTGGGGGAGGCAGGGATTACCTCTTCTGGTAGACTCCCGATAGATACCTTTGGATTCACTGGGTGGGCAAGACAGAGCATGTTCTAAGAAAGATCCCTGATGCTGCCACGTGGAGATAAGCTGCCACGGTTTTTAGATAAGGTGTCCTAGGCCCCCAGGAGAAGCAGCCAAGATGTGAATTTTTAAAGACCCTCCCCAGTCACAAGTTCCAGTAATATCCAACCACTAGTGACAAGACACACTACACTGTTCTGTTTGCTGATCCAGCCCCTGGCCATTCCCTCCATTCACTTCTGACAAGAGCAGCCCACACAGGCCTAGAACAAAGGACAGGGTTATTGAAAGAGACCGTGGGGTCAACCTGTCTCCTGTTCAAGGAGGCAGGAACATCCCAGCATTGAGAAACAGGCTAAGAGAACAGGTTTTCCTACTTACACTGCGAGATACTCGCCTTCTGAGCCTCAGAGCTTCTGCTCAGATAACAACACTGTGCACCTCCAGCGTTGTCCTGAAGGCCGGGGATGCCACAGTGCTTAGCCCACATCCCCTCCGTCAAAGGCAGACCCCGCCTCCCCGATTTCTGGCTGTGCATCAGTTAGTTCAAAGACATTAAGAAAGGATCGCTCCTGTGTCTGGCCCACACGGGCCCCGGGTCACCCCCACCCCAAAAGCCATGCTCCATCTGTCTAATTGCAGAGAGGATCGGTGGGCTGCCCCGGGCAAAGCCGGCAGGGGCTGGAAGTAAGTCACTGCCACGTTCATCTTGTCACATGATGCTCTCTGTCTTTCTCATTTGAACGGCCAGGTCAGGAGGCTGATGGGACTGAGGATAACAGGGTCACTTCTCTACTTCCTCAGAGAGGAAGCTGCTGTCAGGTGGGAAGGCTGGGACACTCAACCTCATGTCGGGACAATGTCCCAGGTGTGCTGTGCTGAGCTGTGGCGTCCTTTGTGTCAAGGTCCTCTCTGACACCATCAAAATGGCCCCAGCTGGTTTCAACTGCCCAGAGGAGAGGAGAGGAAGGAAGTATTCGGAGGCCTGGCCCTAGACACACCTTTTTCACTGGGGTGTGCAAGCAGGGGGACAGGGCACTAGCAAGAAGCCGGGGGATGGGTGAGCCTCAGTTCGCAGGCAGACTGGGGCCTTGGTGACACCTGGCTTCCTAAGTTGCCGGCTCCATTTCTTTTTTTTTATATTTATTTTATTGTTTTTGATAGAGACAGAGACAGAGAGAAGGGGGAGGGCCCAGAGCAGTCTGCATAGTTGTACATCATCAGTTTTCAACATGGTTTCATTCCACAAAGGTGGGCAGGGGCCACACAGGGCAGGACCTGGGCTGCGGGCCTCCCGCATGGGAAGCGCACCCCAGTTCAGCATATGTGTCCACACGGCTGGGGCTGGGATTCGATCCACAGACCTCGGGGCTGCAAAGCGAGCGCTTAACCCGCTGAGCCATCGGCTTCCCTGGCTCCATTTCTTGGCTAGCTATGCCAAAGGAGCAGATAACCAAATAACCAAACGTGTCTGGTCCTGGATTTTGAGATGAATTGATAGTATCTATATAATTTTTAAAACCACAATGGTAGATTCATCTTTCTAATTATGGTCATCTTCACAATGCTACTAACCCTGGATGAAACTGAAAGTTCGCTCATTTATCTGACCATCTACCGCCAAATCTGTTAATGTTATTCTGCCCATTTCCCTCCACACTTGTCCTGTCAGCATTACAAGGTTGTGTGTGGATAGATGAAACTCCGTGTCACTCCTCAGATTTGCCACTTACCGGCCCCTGCCTGGACAGGTTGATTTAACGCTCCGTTTGCTCATCTATCAGGTGGGAATGTGGCACTCACCCCACAGGACATCTGAAGAAGCGCTCGACGGAGTGCTTGGCCCATAATTGGAAGTTAACGGACAGCAGTGCCCGTTCTTGTCATTTTGTCTTGGACATGGTGGACGCCCTCAGGGTGCCTGGCTTGGCCTTTCCTGGGCACCTACCCTTCAGCTGGAAGTCAATGAGGGGGGCCCAGGGTAATGGCAGGACAACCCGGTTTACACCGGGTGAGTCTGACGGCCTTTTCCGGCTGCGAACAAGCATTCCTTGCCGACTCCGTGAGGCGGAATGCAAACACCAGGCGAGTTCGGTACCATGCCCTGAACTGCCAGGATGCACTCCTAGCAGCAGATACGTGGAGGCTCCAAGCGGTCAGCAGAATTCATTAGGACAGTCTGTGATATGGGGGTGAAACCAGAGGCTCATTCAGGCGGGCAGGGGATGGGGAAGCCTCGTCCCTGCTGAATTTCTACCGCTGATAAAGGCAGCCTCTGCTGGCAGATTTCATTTTTCACTGGGCCATCTGTGTCCAGTCAAGGATAACGTGTCTTTCTGAAAAAGCTCCTCATCAGCACCAACCCTGCAAGCCTCCCCCGTGAGTCAGCCACCACTCCTGGTGCCTGAGGTCACGGGCACTGTGCAGTGTCAACACACCAGGGTCATCATAACATGCACCCCAGCATTGAAGTGGTGGGTATGCGGCCGATGCCCTGTTGGTTTCTATCAACCCACTTTCTGCCATTTGAGCTTTGTGTTAGCTGGTCTATAAATCTCCAGAGCAGTGCCTTTATTTTCTTAATTTCGTCATTGCTACCATTGCCTTTTGTCACCTGTTTACGTAGAGAACATTACTACTCACCCTTCCAGTCATTCTTGTTCTCCATCCTTCCTCTCTCATTCTCCCCCTTTCCATTCCCTCCCTGCCTTTTTCTCTTGCATGTTAGAAATTCCCAGTTTGAGAGAGCTGGTCTAGCCCTTCCTTCTGATGACAGGCCTGTCATGGCAGGTCCTGAGGGGATATCCTGGAGGACGTTCTCCAGGCCAGCAGTCCATCCCTGTGGAAGATTCATAGGTTTGGGGAATTGAAGAGAAGGATCAAGTTTCAGTCTTAAAAACAATTCACTCCACCCCATTATGTGATCACCCAAAAGGTTAAGGCCAATGCTAACGGTCTGGGTGTTCCCAGAACATCCCTTCAGAGCCGAGACAGGCCAGAAGGAGCCCTGCTCCTCACAGTGGTCCCACAGGGGCATATGGGACACACCTAATAGCCACTGTTGCCCAACTCTCACCATTAGCACTGCTTTTATGGACCTTCTGGAGACATGAACATGTAAACTAGGTTAAGGAATGATGCCATTCACTGCTTAACTTGAAATCAGAGATAAGTGTGTCATAGGACCATAGAACTGGAAGGGAACTTATGGTAAAGTCAGGACTCAAATCCAGGTCTCCTAACTCAGAGTCCAGCATTCACCATATCTAATTAGCAGGAAAGGGGTACTCTTCATATATTGGACTTTTTCTTTTTCTACCAAAGCTGGAAGACCAGAACAGCCCTCATGGAATATTGTTAGTATTGAGATTTGCTATTTTGAGACTAATTGGGATTCACATTGCTGTGTTCCACAAGGGAGAAACTGTCAAGGAGGCCGGGACTTTGTTTCCAGGAATATGGAAGCTGTTGCATGTTTGCCTCTGAGTACAGCCCCAGTGGGGACCAGAGTCCCTGAGAGCTGATGGGATGTACATTATCCAGGAATCTGGCTGCTTTGAGCCAAATACAAATACAGGCAAGACCCAAAAGTGGGATTTCAGCTCTGTCATTAGCAAAATGAGGCATTTTAGCAGATAAGACAAAGCTGGAGAAACTGGCAAAAATCAAATAACAGCCTCACAATAAATGTATTTGGACCATATGTAATGTGTGTAAAAACTATTTTTAAGTAGATTTCCCCCTTTTTCTTTTCCACGCATGTTTATTTTGGCCATTAGCTTAAGATGACTATTGGCATTCTTGAGTGTTGAAGATCTTCCTCTAGGAGCTGGCCTCACTTATGCTTGCTTCCCCCCTGCCCCCTTGTTTTAATCTGAAACACCCAGGGCATATAAGCAGGGGAAAGGAAGGGGGAGGGGAGGCACGCCCACTGCTCTGTCTCACATGGAATCTTTCCTTTAACTCTTAGGGTAGCAGAGTGGTGAATAGCAAAGTTCCGGGCTTGTGTCCAGCTCTGCTGCACTCCTCATACAATCCCGAGTCAGTCACTTAACCGCTCCAAGCCTCATTCCTTCATATCTGAAAGGAGGTAATGATAGTACTTGCCTGTGTTAGTCTGGGTCCCATCAGGAGACAGAAACCACATAGTGATTTGAACAGGGGTGGCTTAATGTAAAGAAGTATTAAACTCTGATAAATAACTATAAGGATGTGAAGAGAATTCTAAAGGGTACCCCAGGGCTGAGGGAAGTCCTCAAGGAAGGACAAATTTGGGACGGACAGGTCTTCCCTGGGGCTGGGATTCAGACTTGGTTGGAAGGTACCGTTGCAGCCCACTGGATGGCGGAGAAATTCACTGGCTTGCTTGGACCAGAGCTGGTGCACAGTGGCCAGGTGGGAGGAAACAGCCTTCCCAGGTGCAGGTGAGCTAAGGGAGGGTGGGCAAAGAAAGGTAAGGTATTGGGAGCCCGCTTCCTGGCAGGGTGGCACTTGGCCTAGAGTTTGCGGTGGTGATGTTGGGAGGGTTGGAAAACTGTCCTGCAGGGTGCAGGTGCGGGGGACACGAGAGGCTGTAGTGAGCGCATCAGGGAGGCCACATCGAGGTCGTCACCCGGCTCTAGGCAGGGCTGTGGGGTTGCTGGGCACCCTGGGTGGGGCAGAATGCCACTGGATGTCCCCACACATGCACAGATGGATGCGTGAACCAGCAGGGACAAGGAAATAAAACAGATCCGCAGAACCAGGAAGAGAATTGTTTCCGTCCTGTAATGCCTCTCCATCGCCCTCTACTGACAAAGCTTAACATTGTGCTCAGTGTCATGGAACGCTGGAGTTCAGTCTAGCATCGCGAAGCAGGTACTGAAGGGTGAATTTGGTGCTCACAAGCAATACGTTGATTAACTAGCACACATTTCAGGGACTGAATGAAAGAGGCCATGTAGGATCCTTAGCACAATGCCTGGGAGCTTTCAGTAGATGGAGTCTGTCTGATTCTTCCTAGGGGGTATCCATCCACTTTCCCCAAAAAGTGTACAAAGGTCTTTAACCTCTGTGCTAATAAACTCCATTGCTTAATGAGAAACTGGCTCAGAAGAACAGAATGAATGTCCTGTAAAAGGCACAGATGAAAATAATCAGAGGCCAGAGTATTCATACAATGATAATTAGCAAGTAACACCTTTATCGGGGCTTTGGTAGCTGCGTCCTGGACTGCTCTGGGAAAGGACTGGAATGACCTGTCTCCCATCCACCAAGGTTATGGTGATGCTGAGTTGTCCTCCAACAGTGACAGCTGTTCGTATTGGTTTAGCCCCTCTCCCCAGCCTTTGACATTGTTTCCTCATGGGCCATGCCCACATTTCCCTGCATAAATTGAAAGGGACCTTAGAGCCACCTGTCCTAACTTTATTTTTCAGTTGGGGCTCAGAAAGGTGAAGCAGATTGTCCAATGTCATCCAGTTCAAGACAGGACAGTGGCTGGGATGCAGGTTTACTGAGTGTATTACATTGTCTACAAAAGGACATGCAACAAATGAGGTATATGTTTTATAACCTGACACTGAATTTCCAGAGATGAGCCAATCTTAGTGTGTATACTGGTTTGGATAGTCTCTCCCCAAACTTCATGTCCTTTCCAGAACCTCAGAATGTGACTTTATCTGGGAATAGGGTCATTGCACACATAATTAGTTGAGAAGAGGTCATACTCAAGTAGGTTATGTCCTTAATCCGATATGACTGGTGTCCTCATAAGAGGTGTAAAAGAGGGAAGCCAGGATGGCTCAGTGGGGGAAGCGCTCATATTGCAGCCCTGGAGTCTGAGGATCGAATCCCAGCCCCAGCCTGTGGGGACTGAAATGTTGAACTGGGGTGTGCCCCCAGTTTGGTTCTCACCAGGGTGAGCTCCATGCAAGAGGCCCCCAGCCAGGTTCCTGCCCTGCACAACCCTGTGCCCACCTGTGGAATGAAACCATGTAGAAAACCAATGATGTGCAACTATGGAGACTGCTATGGGCCCTCCCCCTTCTCTCTGTCTCTTTCTGTCTGTCTCTCTCTCTGTCAAAAACAATACAAACAAATATTAAAAAAAAAAAAGGAAGAAAAGAGACACAGGAGAGAATGCCATGTGCAGACAGGGGCAGACAGGGGCAGACAGGGGCACACACCAAGGGTCACTGAGGATTTCTGGCAATTGCCAGAAGCTAGGGGACAGGCATGAACAGATTCTCCTTCTGAGTCCCCAAGAAGGACCCAGCCCTGCCAACACCTTTATTTTAGGCTGCTGGCTTCCAGAACTATGGGACAATAAATTTCTGCTGGTTTAGGCCATGCAGTTATGGGAAACTTAATAGAGTGTTCAAAGAAGAATGACCAGAGTGTGTATGTGCCAGAAGGTACTGTGCCTACTGTGTACCCACATTTCAAGGTAAACTGGATTCTCAATCACCAGTCTTGCCACCAGGACTCACCACGTGTCTGTCATCTGTCCAACCACACACTCCATGCTGTGAGAAATGCTGACTTCAGAGAGATGGAGCACTGTGTCGAGAAGTATGGCTGGGGAGTGGCCTACTGATATTTGTAGCAGCTGCTTTTCTCTCAAGTCGATGCTCTTTCTGCTGCATAAATTCTTCCCAAATATTTGGGGGTGGCTTGGAGTGGGGGGGGAAATGACCTGTTACCCGAGGTTATTGTAAAAATTGAATTTGTTTTTGATCCTGAAATCTGACAAAGACACTGTACTACCTTTATAACTAATCTTACATGGAAATAGATGCAAAACTGTATATCAAATTGTATTGATTAGAATAAAATGACACGTATTTAAGGAATGGTCCACTAAGGCAATATAAGGTTTGTTTGTAGAGACTATTAATTGTTTCCTATTTGACAGGAAAAAATTCTCAATAAATACAAATGTTTTAACAAAAAAATCTATCATTTTCCTGATTAAATTCTTAAAATTTTTGTAGGAAGAAGTTCTTCACACACATACACACATACCTCTGAAAATTAAAACAGTCAGATAACATTTCACATTTGCTAGAATGGCTACAATGACAAAGACTCATGACACATACATCAATTACTCATTCCCTTTAAAAGTAGAATTGCAAAACTGACCTGTCAATTCTCGTAACATACTTAAAATATCAAATATGTACAGATGTCAACACACAAACACATATTGATTCTCTTGTCATTTCCATATTTTTAAAAAGATTTATTTTATTGTTTTGACAAAGAGAGAGACAGGGACAGAGAGAGACAGAGAGAAGTGGAGAGGGCCCAGAGCAGTCTCCATAGTTGTACGTCATCGTCAACTTTTGACATGGTTTCATTCCACACAGGTGGGCAGGGGCCACACAAGGCAGGGACCGGGCCAGGGCCTCCTGCATGGGAAGCACACCCCTGCGAGCTGGAGGCTGAACTGGGGGGCCTCCCACATGGGAAACTCTCCTCAATGAGAACCAAACTGGGGGACACACCCCAGTTCAGTCCACATGGGCTGGGGTTGGGATTTGATCCCCAGACCCAGGGCTGCAAAGTGAGTATTTAACCCACTGAACCATCCTGATTTCCCCGTCATTTCTGTATTTATGTATAAAAAGTTTTCTGGGTTTTGGAATTAAGGAAGATTTTACCCTCCATGACAACAATTACCCCAAACACTTTTGGGGTTTACATTGAGCAGGATGCTGACTTCAAAACTGTCCAGAAGCCTGATAGGACCCAATGAGCTTTAATGATGGTTCTCTTATGTCTCAGGGTCGCCTGGGTTATGGTCAAATGATTCCTAACCCTTCTCCCTACTCACAGGAGTCTGCTGTACACCTCTCAGTCTGCTACTTCATTCGACTGGATTTTGCATTCTTTGATTTTTAAAATATTTAAATGTCTCTGATCTAATTTTAAAGCCCTTTAAACTTGGTAGAATCCTGCATTATTTTTAACATTTTTCCAGTCTCGGAGTTCAACAGATATTAAAAGATATCCATCTGGATTCTGGATGTTTTTTATTGTGTCGTCTGACCTTGTGCTCACAAATTCCAAAGTTATCCCACTGACAATGAAGACTGGACAGGAATTTGAAATGCTGTAACTATTTAGAGGTTAATGTTCCTTGAATTTCATTTTTCTCTTATGAAGTTGTTATGTTCACAATGATAATATTTAGAGGAAATATATTGCCTCTGGTGCCTCATAAATCATAAAACTTTCCCTTGTATCGAATGATACTTTTGCCCGGGAAAATTAATTACTGTCTCTGAGGGGCAAGTACTAAGATTAAACTACTAGGTGAAATGTCCCCAGTCTTTTTTATAAGTGCCTGTGCACCCAGATGTATAGACCAAGCTTATCTAACCTGCAGCCTATGGGCTGCATGTGGCTCAGGATGGCTTTGAATGTAACCCAACACAAATTCAGAAAGTTTCTTAAAACATGAGATTTCTTTCTTTCTTTTTTTTTTTTTAGCTCATCAGCTATTGTTAGTACTGTATTTTATGTGTGGGTCAAGACAATTCTTCCATGTGGCCCAGGGAAGCCAAAAGTTTGGACACCACTGCTGTAGACAGAGAACTCTGATGGATGGCAATACCGTTTAAAGGTTGAAATCAGAGTGGCTAGAAGAATCAACTCATTGCTGATGTCATTGTTGTTGAGAAAGAACTGTTCCCACTCCTCACTCCCAACCAGTTTCTCATTAAAAACAAACAAGCCTGGAGTTAATCTTAGCAATCAGTCCCAATTTTCCTCTTGAACCCCGCCCCCCCCCAAGGGCATATTAGGGGACTGGGACCTTCTGTTGGAGTTGCAAAAGCCAGTGTGATCAGGGAGGTGTTGCTTCTTCTGTGTTTGGTTAATGCTAATTGATGTCCCCACTTGAGCAGGGAAACTGCCCACCTCTCCTTGTTAATCCACGAAACCCAGAGTGAGAGTATGGATACGTATGCAGCTACAGAATCACTCTTCTCCTGGCTCTCCCTTCTTATCTGCCTTCTTTCCCCACTACCCCACAATGGCTCTCAGGCATGGTTTATTGAAGCATGGCACAGACTTGAATATAAAACTATAATTAATAGTACCTCATATTTATTAAGCACTTACTATGTGCCAGCCACTGGGTTAAGTGCTTTTCATGGATCATTTAGTTTAATCCTCCTAAGAACCCAACTGACATAGCTATAGCCAACTGCTTTCTGGGCATCTCCTCTTGAATCTCCCACAGGTACCAAGTCAATATGTTCAAAACGGGACCTGGTATCTTCTTTCTCAAGCCTCCTCCTTCTCCTTCTAAGTGGCTCCAGCCACCAACCTGGGAGGCATCCTAGATTTCTTCTTCTTCCTTGGGCCCCACCCAGCATCAAATCAATCACTGAGCCCTGATAGTCCTAAATCTAAATCTCCCTCCACTGCCTCCACTTGTCTACAGCCTTCTGCTCCCATCATCTGACTACAGATTATTGTAACAACCTCATAACTGTCCTCTCCATCACCAGCATTGCCTCCTCCAATCTACTGGCACCGCATCCAAGAGGGACTTTCCACAAATGCAAGTCATCTCACCTCACCACCCTGTGTCCTCAAGATAAAACCTAAACTTCCTGGATGTTTACCAGCCTTGAAACACCCAACCCGTACCTTACAGCCTCGCTCAACCCCTCATGTCTCTAAAGAGCTACTTTATTTTGTATCATCTTTGCCTTTGTTCTAAACTTTGTCTGGATCCAACCCTCTGGAGCCTCCCCTTTCCATTTCTCCCAAATCTCGAACCCTTATTCATCTTCCAGGTCTCAGCCTAAACAGAGCAGCATTTCCTAATCCCCAAATCTGCTATTCCTATGCCCACTCATATGACCCCATATTTCTCCTATCGCTGCACATAACCACAGCCAATCTAGACTCTGAACCCTCTATGACAGGCAGAATAATGGCCCCTCCAACACATCCCAATCCCTAGAACCTCTGACTATGTTCCTTTACTAGACAAAAAGGACTTTGCTGATGTGATTGAGTTAAGGACTTTTAAATGGGGAGATTATCTTGGATTATTGAGGTAGGCCCTAAATGTAACAAGGGTACTTCTAAGAAAAAGGGAGAAATAGGAGAGTCAGACTCAGACAAGGAGCTATAATAAAGGAAGGAGAGCTCAGAGGGAGGTGGGGCCATGAGCCAAGGAATGTGGGCAGCTTGTAGAAGCTGGAAAAGAAGGGATGCTAGGATAGCTCAGCAGGTTGAGTGCTTGCTTTGCAACTGTGAGGTTCGGAGATCATAGCCCAGCCTTGGCCCATGCAAACCCACAGGCTGAACTGCGGTGCAACGGGTAATTACTGGGATGGCTCGATGTGGGTGAGTAACAAGTGAGTTCAAAGAAGTTTCAGGAACCAGATCATGAAGAATCGGCCTTGTAGGGCATTTAAAAAATTTTTGTTTTTATTCTGGGTGGGGAGCCATTGCAGAGTTTTAAGCAGAAGGGTAACATAATCTGACTTAAAAAGTATAAGGATTATGAGCCAGCAATTGCAATCCTTGGTATATACGAGGGCTGTCCAGAAAGTATCCAGCCAAGGAATATGAAATATCAAAGCATATATGACTAGATTTTTTTTCTAGGCAGCCCTCGTATTTAGAGTCTTAAGAACAGGTATTCAAACAAAAACTGGTACAAGAGTTCTTGTAGCAGCACTGTTCCCAATAGTCAAAAAGCAGAAACAACCAAATGTCCATCAGCTGATGAATGTTTAAATAAAGTGTGGTATATTCATACAATGGAAAGTTGCTAGGCTATAAAAAAACAATGGTGTTCTGATACACCATGTAACATGGGTGACACAGGAGAACATACTAGGGGGAAAGAAGCCAGACAAACAAGGTCACATAGTCCATGATTCCATTAAAATGAACTGTCTAACGTGGGCAAATCCGTAGAGACAGAGGGCAGATTAGTGGTTGCTGGGGGTGGGGGAAGGGAAGAATCGGCAGCGATTGCTTAATGGGTGTAGGTTTCCTTCAGGGACGATGAAAATGTGTGTGTACTTTCAAATGTTTCACTTTCTGTTATGTGAATTTTAACTCAGTGGTAAACATGAGAAGGATTCTTGGGGCTGCTGTTACGGAGAATAGACTGAAATGTGGGGAGCAAGGACAAAGACCCGTGAGGAGGCTCCTTGATAATCCAACTGAGATGGTGGTGAGAAGTAGGCGGGTTTGGACACACACATTAAAAGACAAGCTCCTCAGTGTTCTCTCCAGGGCTCAGTTCTCAGGGGACCCCGTATGCACTCGGCCCCCTGCAGCCCTGGTAGTACCCTCAGCATTGAGTAGGACTAGGGTTAGGATGCTTGGGTGTTCCTCATCTTAAGGCAAATACTGAGGCCAAGGGTGATGGGGGTGCTGTGGGCCAGAGACATTTTGCCTGAGACAGGGTCTTGGGGGGGTCACAATACCCCCTGTGAAGGATTATACTCCACTTAAGCATGGAGAACATGTTAAATCTCTATACAAACTGTTTTCTTCCGTCCCATCAATAAACATTGCTTTGAGAGAGAGAGAGAAAACAAAAGACAGGGTCTTAATTGTTCAGAACAGTGACTAAGCCCCACTTGGTCAAGATTTTCTTGACTTAGCAGCTGTCCAGAAAGTGACAAATTTATGATTTGAGAGCAATTTTATTTTTCTGCCTGAATCACACAATAATTTGTGGGAATTAGTGACCTGATAAGATAAGGGATAGAGGTAGGGGCCTGGGGAAGAGGGGAAGGAAGAGGGCATTCAATACCCCTCAGTGTTCCAGGGAGGGCTGTGGAATTTTCAGAGCAGCCCTGGACACACTGCAGGGACCATTAAGGGATTAACCGGCCCTGCTGAGGCCGCTGCACAGCGGTGAGGTTAGTAAATCATGGGAGGACCGGGTCATTATCCTGGGAATTAGTTCAAGTCGTATCCGCAGAGACACCAGCTATCAATCGGAGTCCCAAGGAGAACACCAAAACCCGAAGCTGAACTCGGGTCTCGAAGGGCTGAGACACTCAGGTCACAGGCAGACGGGGCTGGATTTCTCTTTTTTGGCACAAATCCTCTCCAAAATCTCAAGTCCCGCCGTCATTATCAGTGCATTTTTGCGGGGGCAATCTATCCGTCGCAAGTTTACTTTTCTCCACCAGATTGTATTAACTTTGTGCTTGGTTCCTTCAGGGGGAAATAATAAAAAAAAAAAAATTGCTGAAACACAAGAACAAGCATTTATTGGATGAAAAGAGTTTTCTCCCATGGCATTTGTCAACAACAGAGGCTTAGACTTTTGTCTTTTCTCTTTCGTTCTATGTGGTTTCTCTTTTTATTTGGTGGACGTGGGAGGGAAGTTGTATTTCACTTAAACATGGAACTATTAAAAAAAAGAACCAACTCTAATCCATCTGGCCTATGGAATATGGCGGTTCTTGACAAAGGCAATAGTGGAAATAAAAAATGTATTTGAGTTGCTTGTGTTTCCCTCTCCAGATGCCTAGCAAACGGCAGCAAATCTTTTCCCCTGACCCTTTTCAGGACATTTATTAATTATGCTGCCGAGTGAGTCTCTGTTTGAGGAATCTGTCTTTGTGTCCTCATGGAGTTTGACCGCCATCTGAAAGAGCAATTTTGCAGAAAGAGGGGATTTTGTGTTGCTGGTTTAAGGGCTCTTAGGCCCCTAATGCGCTATTGCTGACGGAGTGTTAACAGATGAGGTGGGAAGTGTTCGGCTTGATTCAATCAACTCACCTGCTACTAAGCAAAGGTCCTGAGGGCATCAGAGCCTGGGGTGGGTTGCCTGATAAATGGACTGATGAACAAGCCCACTGGGAGAAGGAGGTGAGAGCAGGAGGGAAATGTGGTGGTTAAGAGTTGGGACCTCTGCAGGCCAACAGCAGGGATGAAATCCTGGCATCACCACTTTTTGTCTGTGACTGTAGGCAAGTCATTTGGTGTCTCTGAGCCTTGATTTAAAGTGAATAATGGTCCTTTGTATTTCGGCTGGTTGTGAGGATCAAGAGAGAGGTATTTGCATTTAAAGCAGTACCTGACAGTGTAAGAGCTAAGAACACATAGCCAGCTCCCTATTGTTATCTTGGTTCTGGAGGCAAAGGATTTGTTTCCTTTGCTACTTCAAGGACAAACACACATCCCGCTCTGGGGTGCTTTCTGGTTCAGTGTCGAACAATGCTTTGTTTGTGGTCACTTTAGTTATTACAGCTAGTGGAGGGGAAAGAACATTGGACTTGGGGTCAGAAGACCTGGTTTCAAGTACCTTCTCTTCCACTAATGAGATGAGCTGACTTGGGAAAAATTCCTTGTCCTCTTGAAGCCTGTTTCCTAATCTGTCAAGTGGGAACACTCATCTGGGACTCACCCATGTATTGTCAGGACCAAACTGGATAACTAGTGCATGTGGCTGAGCTGTGTAGACTGGAAAGTACACTATGATTAGAAGA
This sequence comes from Craseonycteris thonglongyai, assembly GCA_004027555.1. Lineage (NCBI taxonomy): Eukaryota > Metazoa > Chordata > Mammalia > Chiroptera > Craseonycteridae > Craseonycteris > Craseonycteris thonglongyai. The sequence continues at coordinate 60,537 of PVKE010002007.1, forward strand.
CGGCAGCAATTACAGCTGCTAATAATGAAGTTACGTGGGCGATTGATGACATGGGTTTGACCCCCAGGAGGGACTAGGAATGGAAGACAGGAGGGGTCAGAATGATTTCAAGCCCACAAATGTTCTTGCTCGCTGGAGGCGGGACAGAAATGTCACCCTCACCCATAAATGCTAGATAGACCTTTGCGGGGCTAGTTCCTCTCTTGCAGCACCTCTGCCGTGTCACTAAATCATGTTCATAGTAGCTAACTTAATCATGCCATTCTCCTGCTGCGCCTGCAATAGCCGGTTTGAAGTATGGTAATTAGCCTCCTGTCCAGCTCAAGCTCTAGAGGACTGGCCAAGCACACAGTGATAGAGTAAGTCCAGTCAATTCAACCAGCCTCCATTTCCCAAGGCCTGGGACCCGGGCTCCTTCTACTTTGCATGGCTGAGCTGCCTTTAATATACTGATGTGTTAAGCTGCATGGTTTTGCAATAACTCATCCTTAAAGCGGGAAAGATTCCTGACTTGCAAAGTGCTTTACTTAGTACTTTTATACAACCTACTCACTAACTTAGGAGGGAGCAGCTCTGGGCCAGATGGGAAGGTTTGAAACATGACAGACCCAATTTCTATTCCTCCCTATTAGGATCCATGTGTGCATGATCCCATACCCCAAATGTAAGGCTTCCCTGCAAACTGTGCCCAGGTATGGAGCCATGGAAACTGGGTTTATCACTCAGTTCCTGTGTCAGCCCTGCTCCTTTCTGACGAGGATTCATCCTGCATGACTACTGGCACCAGTTTCTAAGAACAGATCTTTGATCAAGACGTTGCATGTGCTAAATCTCTTCAGCATGGGTTCTCATGTAAACTAAAAGGATCCGAGGAGACCATTCTATGTGGTCAGTTTGCTTTTTCCTCTTTTGAGACAAGTTTTTTCAAAAGTACGTTTCCAAATTGTTACACAGCTACCCAACTGAACTCTTAAATCTAGCAACCCTACATCTAAAACACCCTGATATACGCCTTCCACGTGACTTGTAATCGGGCCCTTATATTCTGGCCCACACCCAAGCATCCTAGAAACATTGCTTCTCAGTCAAGATCAATTGCCCAGTAAGCATATGGTTTGACTCGGTTGTGGTCATGATTTTTATTTTTTGAAGGCTTAATTTTTTAGAAAATTATGATTGTAAAGGTAATGTGTTTGCTACATGAAATAATTCAAAATGAAGTATATAAAAGTGAAAAGTAATCCTTTCATTTGATGCTGCTCCTCCCAGTTAGTGAATGTTCATTTATAGACATAACATTGACAATAAAAATGAAGTCATGCTGTATATACTGTCTTCAATTTATTTTTTTTCCACTTAAAAATATCTTGGATATCTTTCCATGCATATAAATTTTAGAGCAGGAAACTCAGGTCCTTGGGTCTCCAGGGGGACCTATGGACGGACTTCAGGAGTTCATGGACCCTGAGATTTTATGTGAATGCACATGTGTGTACTTGCCAGGGTTCATGGTATTCTTCAGGTCTCAGAGATTTCTATCACCCCCAAAATGTACAAACAAAAACACCCCAACCCTGTGTTCAAGGCTGTTTTTGTGCTGGCTGTCCTAAAATCACAGTTAAATATTTTAGACATCATTGTTAAATATTCATTGGGATATATTAGTCTAATGATGACTTTTATGGAATTGCCCTTAAATGCTAAGTATCTTCAAGCATTGAGAAACTCAGTCTAACTCAGTTACTTGCCACATTGTACCTCTCTTGGCTCTGTAAATTTCTCAGCAGCCTTGGGCCAAAAGCAATAAAATCTGACCTGGACAAATCTGTGTAGTAACAACTGTGCTATTAATGAGGTCCCTGTGCTATAAGGCTGCATGATGTTCCATCCAAACGAAATGGAAAATGAAAAGAGGGAAAAAGGTAGTTCTTAGTCAGGTAACCCTTGAAGAAGAGGAGTGATAGAAGAATTTAAAGTCTAGGTTGCAAATCAGTTTCAACTTCTTGGTTTTCTGCAATCATAGCACAGATTAAATGATTGTTAAAAATGCTCCTAGCAACACCCCAGGCCTGCTTCCTCACAACTGGAAATTACCTTGTTAATGCATGTTTACTTGATTACTTGTCTCCACTGGCACCCCCTAGAATGTAAGTTCCCTCATTGGTCATGTTGCTGTACCCTCAGTTGCCTAAGAAAGTGCCTGGCAAATACTAATCAGCATCAGTTAAATGAACAGATAAACCAATGAATGATGCTGCCTGGCTCCTATCAGGGAGAACTGAATACCTAGAAACTCAGGTTGGAGTTTGCCCACGTTTTCTAAATTGTTAAAAGCTCTATTTTACTATGCACCACAGGCCCACGTTCCTAAAGGAAGAACAAAGACAGAAAGATGCCTATTTGGAAGTCATAACTTGGGTCTGCAGCATCTCAGGCCGCAGCACGCCATTAACTCCAATTGTCGAGGGGATAACAATGACAAACATCTTTTCCATTCCCTGATTACGGAATGGGAGAATGCGGCTTTTTTTTTTTTTTAACCTCATCTTCGGTTTTAGGATGACAAAATGCACCAGCGTGTACCATGCAGTGATTTCGCTTTCTGACACAAGTGGATAGGGTTGAGTGGAGACATGAAGCAGCTGCTATGCTAGTCACTGGCACCCTGACCCTGTTTCGACCCAAAATGGTCAGTGGCCGGTCCTCTTGTGCTTCTCTGCAGGCTGCAGCTAGGTAAGGCAGTCAAGGCTCCGGAGGGAGAAGGGGACGCCCGCTGTTCCCCAACCCCCACCCCCCCGCCCCCAACTGCCCCGTCTCGAGCCCAGCCATCGTTTCTTGGACTCATAAATCCTGAGCCAGTATTTGATCCCACAAAGCAAGATTGTGGTTATCTGGGTGGATGGGCCTGTCATGAGGCCTGTAGACAAACCGCAGCCAGGCTGGGCCACGCTGGATCATTAGTCACCAGGACAGAAGTTCTGCACCGGGTCAACCCCAGGGCCAGTCCAGCTCTGGCCTTAGACAGGGCCCCAAGAGGACAGCTCATTATTGTTCTCAGGAACTCAAAGTCAAGACTTCTCGTTCTTTTGAGAGGTGAGGGGGGAGGTAGGTGAATAAATAAATCTCTTGCCTCTGCTTGCAGTCCTTCTCAAACTAGTGTGCATAGGAATTATCTTAGAGATAATAGGTTATCAGTGTAGATAATCAGACTCCAGAGGTTCTGATTTAGTGGGTCTTGTTCTTAGATGACCCTTGAAGTAGACCATTAACCGCCTCACCCCGTCTGTGCTGCATTCTGAACACTGGTCTTCATGCCATGGAGCCCCCGTGTGCCCACCCAGCAGCCCGCGTAGCAGGCTGGAGAACAGGGAGGAGTAGGGGGTCTCTGGCATTCTGGCACAGGTTGTACAACTTCCTGCTTTCAGGGGCAGAAAGCAACCTGCGCTGTGCAGGACTGGGACCAAAGAGCAAAGAGGGCAGAGCCTAGGCCTGACCCTGGGAAGCAGGTCAGCCTCTCAAATGAGAACATAATGGATAATAATAATAATAACAACAATAAGAATAATAATACTTACCATGAATTGACCACTTCTACATGCCAGCCACTGTGCTGAGCGGTTTCTGTGAATGATCTAAGGCAACCCCCCTACATGATAAGTTCCATTGTTCTGCCCATTTTTCAGATGAGGTACTAACAGGTTAAGTGACTTTCCAACCTCAGCAGTCTGACTACAGAGACCGTATCCAAACCCTTGTTTCTTCAGGTGTGGACTAAGGACCAGAGCAATGGTGTGCGTGATAGTTTCAAAAATATGTCCCCAAAGAGGTAGATTTTCTTCCTATCAAAGGGTGAAGCTTAATGCGTCTCACCTTGAGTGTAGGCCAAGTTAATGAATACAGTAGAAGGGATGGCATGTCCCTTCTGGGACATGCGGATTGCCTGTATAAGGCCTGTGGCTTCCATCTTAGTGAAAGTCACAGCCTGAGCAGCCATGTGGAGAGGCCCATGTGGTGAACAACTGACACCTCCTGCCGACATCAACTGACAGGAGGGAGCCGGGAGGGTCCAGTCCCTTTCAAGACTGCCGCCCACCTGACAGCTCTCTCGTCACTTGGTGGGAAAGCCCATGGAATCACCCAGCTGAGCTGCTCCCAGATCCCTGCCCTCAGAGACTGTGTGAGATGATAAACATTTGTTGTTTCATCCTGCTAGGTGTTGGGGTCATTTGTTACGGAGCAGCAGATAATATGGGAGCCCCCTGGGAGCTTTTTAGAAGTGCAGACCTCAGACCTCACCCCAGGTACACTGAATCAGGAGCTTCAGTTTAGCAAGCTCTCTTCTGCATGATTCATAGGCACGTTAAATGTGAGAAGTACTGTTTTAAGCCACTCCATTCTTAGTCAAGTATAGAGATACAAATAAACACATATGTCCCCAGGGAAGCCTTTGGAGCCAGAACATCTTGTGTCTTTCCTCGTTTCTCTTTCTCATTCCCTTAAAGAAAGCCAGCGGCCCCCGCCCATCAACTTTCTCTGGCCCCCATGCTGCTTGGTCTGCTGAACGCTCCCCAGACCCAGTAAGTGACAAGTGACAAGTAATGGCTTATGGGAAACAACTCAGGGGAATGCTTTAGATGGGAACCCAGGGAGAGAGTGGAGGGCAGATAACACACAAACCAGTGAAAGTACCCTACAGGCAGAGGAGGTCATAACACAGAAGTTTGATTCCTCTCTTTGATATGGGCCCTGCCCACCTCTAGGGGGCCTTCCACTTTGTGGATTTCTTAGTGACTTTAAAGGCCAAGTCAACGTGCTGGAGAGGGGTGTGAGGAGAGAGGGTGGGAGGGTCTGTGTTTTGGTGTCGTTATGAACAGAGGCTCCCCAGAAGAACCCACATTTGGCTGATTGTTTCTTTTCCGTGCCATTGTTGACGACATGCGCCTGCTCTAGGCTTTGGGGCCCAGATTCTTTCTGGAGGACAGAACTAACGAAGTCAGGCCTTCAGCCTGGGAAGCAGCCTTATCTGTATGTGGTAGGAGTCCAGGAAGGAGCCTCTGCTGATTCTCAGACCCCAGAGGGTGGCTCACGTGACCAAGTACCGTCATTTTAAACAGTCCTTCCTTTGCCTTTTTTCTTTCAGCCTATTACCAGTATTCCTGAGAGCGTTTTGTCCAGGTCAGAGTAGTATGAGCAGGTGGCTGATATGTGGCTCCAGTCAACCTTTTTTTTTTTTTTTAGCTTTGTTTCTGGTCCATCGCCATTGTGAGCTTTTGAAGCAACGGCCAATTGGAGCTACCAGTATTTTCCATGCTGCAGAAACACGGTGGGTTTCATACGTAGGCCTCTGAACACTATGGCCTCAGCTCGCTGTCTCCTCCTCCTTTTCATGTGGCTAATTTCTACTCATCCTTCAACTCCTAGCTCAAGTATCACCTCCTCTGGGAAGCCCCCCGAGATTCCTCCAGGCTGGGTCCGTGCTCTGAATGATGGCACCCTGGGCAGCATTCCCTCATACTATTTATCACTCAGTAATTGTGAATTTTATTTGTCTCTCCTACTAGACTGGAGATGTCGTGAGGGGCTGTATCTCAATCATTGTTCTGTTGATCACAGTGCCTGAGCCAGAGTAAGTGCTCAATATTTATTTGCTGAACAAATGTATATATGAATATTCTCTCTGCCTAGAATGGCGGTGCCTGGCCCTAGGTATGGTATGTGTTCATAAAAGGTTTCTGGAGAGAATTGCTGTCTTCTGATCGTTCCTCGGGAGAGGTTAGAAAGGTGGTGGTGGAACTCTTGAATGAAGACCCCTGGACATCCCCGGAAGCCCCTGGAAATCAGGAGACCTCTGGCCAGGCCCCTCTGCTTACCCTGGAGCCGACTGCAGCTTAGCTAGTGCCCTGCTTTCCTCGTGCTTGTGGCTTCTCTCACTTCTCTTGACGTGATAAATAGAACTGAACTTTCTGGTCTGAGAGGTGCTGCCTTATTGATTCAAATGCCGGCAACAGTGACCCCAGCACAGAAACATTTCCTGGGGATCAAATAACCGGCTCCTCTCTGCACTCATCAATCTGCAGCCCGGCTACATGTCCACTTACTCCAGGACTTACTACCTGAACCCTAACCCTAAGTCCCCCAGGCCAGGGGATGGCCTGAATAATTTACTATCATCTTGATTTCCCAGGGTTGTAATTTAGGAGGACTTGCTGCTTAAGGCAAAACAAAGCAACACTTTGTCTGCTTCAGTTGAGGTTCTGAGTGGTGTTCCTTTCATGGAATGAAAATAATAATCCCGTATGAAACATGCTTTTTACGTGAATTTTCATACCTGATGTACACAAAGGTAGTGATAACCATCACTATCTCCAGTTCAGAAAAAAAGAAAGAAGTTTAAAAAAGTTGAATAACTTACTGTAGATGGTCCTCTCGCCAGGGATACAATACCACTCCCGATGAAACGAGTAGGTCTAATGGTAGTAACACTTGTTTCTTTAGTGTGTGGTGTGTGTCAGGCATAGTATGAAGTATTTTATATAGACAATCTGGTTAAATTGTCACACCAATCTTATAGCTTATGTATGATTGTTCTCATCGGACCCTTGCACATATTGAAACATAGAAAAATTAAATAACTTGCCCAGGATTATGAAGCAGGTCAATCGTAGTGCCCGTGGTCTAACTCTGGTTGACTCAGGTCCTGAACCGGTTCTCCCAGGAGTGGCTCTGTGGCTCCAGGAGGACAGGGACCACCTCTACCTAGCCTGCTCCTGTGTCCTCATTGCCAGCAGACAGCTAGCAGGGTGATAGGGAGAGAAGGCCTAGCCCTTCTGCTTCTAAGTCTGATGCTCTTTCTCATTTTCTATCTGGCCTCAAACATGAAGGAGGCAGATCTGTGCCATGTTGGAGGCCAGTCGGGCCCACTTCCCATCCATCCCTGAGGCTTTTCATCTCTTGCTTAGCTCACCATCAGAATGGTCCCAATCAGAGTCGCCGTTCATTATTGACTGCGTGCGCATTGCTGTCCCAGGCACTCAGGGGCATTGATCAGATCCTCCACACCACCCTGCAAGGGAGGCGTTCTGATTTCCATGTGAAGGCGCCTGCGATTCAGAAAATTGCAGATGGTTAAGGTTGCACGGTAATGAAAGTGGCAGAGCTGAGATGGAACCCACATTTATGCCCAAAGCAGACTCCATGATGTGACCTGTCTCTCATGAAGAACAGCTTTATTGAGATATAAGAAACCACACAACTCATCTGTTTAATTGAGGAGTGTCCAACCTTTGGGCTTCCCTGGGTCACACTGGAAGAAGAATTGTCTTGGGCCACACGTGAAATATACTAACACTAACGATAGCGGATGAGCTTAAAAAATAAATCACACAAAAAAATCTCAAACTGTTTTAAGAAAGCTTACGAATTTGTGTGGGGCTGCATTCAAAGCCGTCCTGAGCCACATATGGCCCAAAGGTTGCGGATTGGACAGCTTGCTTTAATGTTTAAGACTCACCAGCTTTTAGTATAGTCACTGAGTAGTGTAACCGTCACCACAAGCCATTTTAGACGTTTTCATGAGCTCCCCAAAAGAAACCCCTGCTGTCCCCTCAGCCCCAAGCCACCACCGATCTGTTTTCTGTCTCTATAGATTTACCTATTCTGGATAGTTCATATAAATGGAATCATATAATATATATGGTTCCTTGAGACTGGCTTCTTTCATTTAGCATAACGTTAAGGTTCATGTCATAGTGCAGACCAGTACTTCATTCATTTTTATTTCCCAATAATATTTTCATGGTAGGGATATACCACATTTTATTTATCCATTCATCAGGCGAAGGACATTTGGGTTGCTTCTGATCTTCCCTCTCTTACCCACCCTATCTGTCTTCCAGGGATGTTCTGAAGATCAAATAAAAATTAGCCGAGAAAGCCTTTTCAAACGCTTCAGCATCGTGGGAGTAGGAGGCAGCAGTTGCTATTGAGCGGATGGAAACAAATGAGGGCAAGTTGTCTTTTGTTTGTTTATTTGTTTCCAGCAAAGCACAGTGCATCCTGCAGCCGTAGTTGGGAATTTAGTACTGAAATAAGAGCTGTTTGTGTTCTTATCACTGCTAGTGCCTCTTCAGCATGTCCTTCTGCGATAATAGTTTCTATCCTGACTTTTATTTTTCGCTGTAAAACAAATGACAGCAAGTGGCTCTTGAAGGGAATGGTTTTTATTCCGAGTGATTCAAAAGTCTGGCATCTAACTTGTATGAAAAACAGATATATCTTCTGCCACTAAACTGAGGAATTGTTGACTGGAAATAATCTTACTAAACCAATTTAAAAAACTCTTCATGGATCTTTCTCATCAGCAGGGCAGCAATTCATCTATCTTTTGGTTATCAGAAGGGGCTAGTCATGGGCGTGTTACTAAGGAGTCGACTGTGTATATTTTGTAAACACACTTCAATGAATCCAAGAAGAAAACCAGGGCAGTTAGGAAACTCGTGTCCTCTTCATCCTTATCCTGGAGTGAAATGAAACAGAAGTGGGAGATGATGTTTTTTTCCCATCTTAATTTAGCAAACTAGGAATTGTTTCAACCAAGTCCTATAAGACTGCATACGTGGCACGCGTATTCCTTGTATGGAACACACATTGGGGTTAGGCTTTTCAGCAGCCAGTTCGGAGGCAGGGTAAAAATATCCCTGCAAAACCTTTCCTGTCTTCAGCTTCCAGGATTTCCAAAGGGGCTTCCACACAGATTTATGGAGCGCTGAGTGTGTCTGGCAAAGGGCGTGGAGACAAGCATATGGAGAGGTACCAGCAGGAGCATGAGGAAGGTGAGCATCCAGACCGGAAGACAGGACTAGTGTGGGGCAGGGGGAAGAAGGGGGAAGGGAGAGGGAGGGAGAAAGGAGACGTGCAGGAAATACTAGCACAGGGGTGTCCAACCTTATGGCTTCCCCCGGCCACATTAGCAGAAGAATTGTGTTGGGTCACACACAAAATACACTAACACTAATGATAGCTGATGAGCTAAAAAATAAAACACACACACACACATCTCATCGTGTTTTAAGAAAGTTTACAAATTTGTGTTGGGCCACATTCAAAGCTGTCCTGGGCCGCATGCGGCCCACGGGTTGCCGGTTGGAGAACAAGCTTGCACTACAACTATTTGTTTCTTTTCTTTTTAAAAGAGATGTATTCATTTTTATTGTTTGAGAGAAGAGAGAGAGAGAGAGAGAGAGAGAGAGAGAGAGAGAGAGAGAGAGAGAGAGAGAGGAGGGGGAGGACCCAGAGCAGTCTCCATAGTTGTACATCATTAGTTGTGACATGGTTTCATTTCATACGGGTAGAGGAGGGGATGTGAGGGGCAGAAACTGAACCCGGGGGCCTCCCGCATAGGAGGCAAGAACCTCTGTCACTGAGCCATTCCAAGGGCCACCAGTTGTGCTACAGTTCAACAAATGAGTCTGCACAGGCTGGGGCTGGACTCGATCCCTGGACCTCGCAGTTGCAAGGCAAGTGCTCAACCTGTTGAGCTATTCTGGCCTCCCTAGCTATTTCCTTTTATACATTTGCTGTTAGCCAGGCACTGTGCTAAACACTTTATGTGTCGTTTCTTGTCCAATCACCACAATTTAATAATGGCACCACAGGTACCAGTACCATAATTAGATACCATTATTAACCCTCCTTTGACGATGGAGACTTAGTTGCCCAAGTTATACCCTTAGTAAATGATAGATTTCAGGCTGAGTTCGTAAACATGGCCTAAACCACCTCTCAAACAAACAGAAAATAATCTACTCTGGCTCTTCCAATATCAGAAAGTAGACATGACTTTTTATTTATTTTTTAACAAAAAATGAACTCTAATTTTCTCACTGCAAATTAGATCATTTACCTCTTGAAATGAGTGTAAAATAGGAATAGTTAAGCATTTTATTTTAATTAATTAATTAATTTATTTATTTATTTATTTTACCGTTTGAGCATTCTTGGGATGAATGTGTTATTTTTGTGAGGCTGGGAAGAGGGTGACTTTTATCTGTGATACTTCCGCTTCTGCCCCTTGTCTACCACCTTTCAAACTACCACTTGGCTCCCCTTCACATCCAAGCTGTCCTATGTTCCAGACCTGATATTTGTTTCCTTAGGTCATAGAGAAAGTGGGCACTTGAGCTGGAAGAGGTGGCAAGACATTACCTGGTCTAACCTTCCCATTTTTCAGATGAGGAAAACTGAGGCCCAAAGAGGTGAATCACCCTAGCTGACAGTGCTGGGTAATAGGTCTCCGATGAATTGCTCCTTCTTGTGTGTAATGGTGTTGTTTTTGAGGGAAACATGAATGTGGCCCATAGAACTCCCTGTTGTATCAGCTGAAGACCATTGGTGATTCTCTAGATGACTTAAGTGATGTTCAACAGCATTTAACTTCTCTGTCAATCTTTCTGGTTTAGCTTAAGGAGATAATCTCCATTTGGCCCTGTCTTTAACACCGACCTCTCTCTTTAACAGAGAGAGAACAAAGCTCAGGCTTAGACAGCCTCTGACAGGCAACCAGACACCTATGACATTGAATCCAATGACATTGTTTTGTTTTCATTGTATTTATTGTTACGCCTCTATTTACGGCAAATGATGCCAACTTTTAATTTACAGTATTGATATAAAGATTCCCCTAAAACATATCTATGAACTTTTTTTTTAATAGATCTAAACTATCAAGCAAATAATAGTGTAGTGGTTCACAAATAGGACAAAAATCTTCATAATGGTAAGCCAATGATTTAGAAGTAGGAGATGTGGCTGAAAACCGTGTTAGTGGCAAAGTGGAATGACGTGGGGTCCTATTCAGGACCCTGCAGTACGCATATCTCAAATCACACTGCCTATTTCCCTTGTGTGAGGATAAGGGGTCAATTCATAGTGATGAACCACATGGTGCCCTCTGCCCCCTGCTCCATGATTCTACTGCTCCTTGTGTGGTACACCCATTCACTCCTCTGGCCCCTCACGTCCCACTTTCCAATCCTGCCATGACCTCCAAGTTTCCTTCTCTTCTTCCTAGACTCTGGCTCTAGACGCCAGGTGACTCACAAGGTAGAATTCTGTCACCGTGAAGAATGGAGATTCACGATGGCTTCCTTGACCAGGTTTGAGTGAGAGAAAAAACGCTGTGTGTGGCAGTGGAATGATGCTGGTGTGGGGGATCCTGGCCCTGCTGCTTAGGAACTTGTTGAGCTTTGTGTGACAGACAAGTCACTCTCCATCTCTAGGCCTCAGCTTCCTCATCTTTACAACAGGTGTACCTCTAGTCCTGAGAACTCTGAAGAAAAGAGGAAGAAGGAGAAAGGAACTACAGAAGGAAACAGGAATTTCCTGACCTGTGAAATGAGCAAGATGCATGTAGCCAATTGGAGACCCCAACTCATAAGGCTGTTGTGAGGACAAATGCATTGAGATAATGTCTGAAAATGCCTTACCACAATACCCAGCACACAGTAGGTGCCCAAACATGGTAGTTAGTCTTATTGGTCTTGGGACTGCAAAAGAGGCAGCCGACTTCCAGAGACAGGCAAGGACTCTGGGGGGTGGCAGGTGGCACAGAGAACCCTCTGTCGTGAGAGCACACCTCAGCCCAGCCAGGCTTCTCCGGGCTGAACTGGAGAATGGGCCTAGTGCCCTGGGAACAGAGGACACAGTCAGAAAAATAACACCAGGAAGAGAGTGAGGAGATTGGGGGGGGGGGGGGGGGGGGGGCGTGCAGAGGAAAAAGAAAAAATGATGAGGAGCCACTCAAAGGTCAGAAAATCAATTTTTTTACTCTTTACAGATCTATAAGTGTAGAGGCTTGTAAAGGTCAACGTTGTCTTTTTAAAGTACCTCCAGGATTTACATCTTGAGTAACACTTGGTTTCCTCCATGGTAAACATGAAGATCCAATTAGTGTTCCCTATAATTCAAAGAGATCCGAGAAACCGGGACCCTTCCGGTTGGGAGTCAGTTTGGCTATAAAGTTTCTTGCTACGCTCTTCTGAGGATGAACTTTAATCCATATCTTATCTCTTGTTTGAAAATGAACATCCCTTCTCTTCTTATCGTAATGTTTCTGCTTTCTTTTTCACGTTTTTTTCCCCCCTCTCTTTCCTTAGGAGCCTTGGCCATATTCCTTTTTGGCAATTAGAGTAAATTCTTCATACTTAGTTATTTGCTGAACTCAGTTACCTTAAGAATGTTTCTCCCAAACTTGACTCTAGAAGGCATTTTAAGGTCCTGGCAAAGCAGAATGTTGCTGGAACCCAAGCCTTCTGGGCCCTGACTCGGAGTGACATGAAATGGTGATCACTGAATATTTCTCTTTTTTATGGCATCCTTGACTAGGGATGAAATCATTGAGGCAGCTGGTCTGTGAACCCTGTTTACAGAGGCTGCTGCTCAGTCTTGGGGTTTTTCTCTGCCCCCCTCAGTTTACTAACCCTTCTGGTCTTTCCTAGGGGGACAAGGGATGAGGTGGGCAACTGCCAATGCAAACACCCCCAGGGTGGGCTTCCCCTCATGCTGGGCTGTGGGGCTGGTGAGCTGTCACAAATGGGGCTAGTTCTGGGTTCCTGGGATATGAGGTGTCCCTCACTCCCTGTCACTGAGAGGGAGAACCAGGGTTTTAAGTGCTCCATGCCCTTCCGAAAGTCAGGGCTGAGCTTTTTTATTTTTTACTTTTCTTAATTAAAAAATTTTTTTATTGTGTTTGACAGAGACAGAGAGACAGAGAGAGACAGAAAGAAGGGGGAGAGCAGTCTCCATAGTTGCACAGCATCAGTTTTCTGCATAGTTTCACTCCACAGGTGGGAACAGGGCTGCGCAGAACAGGAACCGGGCCAGGGGCCTCCTGCATGGGAGGCCCACCCTGGTGAGAACCGAACTGGGGGCACACCCCATTCAGCACATGGGTCCGCATGGGCCAGGACCGGGATTCAATCCTCAGACCCTGGGGCTGCCAGACCAGTGCTCACCTGCTGAGCCATCCCGGCTTCCCCAGGGCTGAGCTTTGAGTACAAGATCTGTATGTGAGCTCAGGGGATGTGGGGCTTTCTTGGAAATCTAGAGAAATCTTATTTTGTACTCTTTTGACCCCAAAAAGAGGAGTGAGCTCTTCAGCAAAATGGTATCTTGTACAGAGATCACTTGGTCGATTCAGCAGGAGACATTCAAACTCCTCTCTAACATAATCCCTAGTTGACTGGGGATTCCTGATCATCAGACACACCAGAATCTACTGAGGGTTTGTACGAACAGGCCCTGGGAAGGGCGCTTTATGTACACCATCTCATTTAACTCCAGAGCTTCCCTATGAAACTGATACTATTACCATTCTCTATTTTCCATGTACAGAAACCAAGGCACAGACAGGCTAAGCAGAGCGAGTGTCGTGGCACATTACATGTGACAGTTTGGCACATCACTTTTTTTCCCCTGTAGCTTTGATGAGTGAAGAAAAGGATGGATGGACAGTCACTTAACTAATATGGTTGAGATATGAAGGGTGCTTTGCCTCTTAAAAGATCACCATTTGGTTTTCCCGTTTGCCTGTTACCTAACAGTCCAGATCAAGTCAAGTCCAAAACCAGGGTGACCTAGCACCCCGATGACGTTATCCTGGGCTTCATTTCTTTCTGTCTTTCTGTTCTGCCTTCTGTGGTGTCTACTTCTTCCAAAGCCTAATTTACATTATGGTGGCAACATGGCGGTAGTGTTCTAGGCTTCACATGTGAGTGGTTGAGAAGGTAAACGAGAGCTTCTCTTCCAGACTTCCAAGCAAGAATCTAGAGATTCACCCTTGCTGGAAACATAAGGGGCAGCTGACTCTTGCATCAATATCCATTCGAGGCCAAAGGAGTGGAATTTATGACCTGACATAAGCCAACCAATGATCATCTCTGGAAACGAGAGCAGAATCTGCTCCCACTGGCTTCATGGGCGGCATTGGGAGACAGGATACCAAATGATCTGTGTCTATTCAGGAAGGGGAGAGAGCACAGAATGGCTACTGGGTAAATAATTCGTATCTCTGGATTATTGAAAGATAAAGCATGTCTTTTGGTTCAAAGTGATAGAATGCCCAGCAGTGGAGATGTAGGAAATTATTCATCTCACTTAACATGAAAGGTGGGAAGCAGGCCATGCCAGCTGGGGTAGTGGCTCAGAGGTGTCCCCAGTGATCTGGGCTTTTTCTGTTTTGTCACAATAGGCAGCCAGCGCTCCAGGCATTACATTCTCAAACGTGACCCAAACAGGAAGGAAGAAACAAGGATGGAAACAGAAGGACTCTTTCCCCAGGCCTTTTCTTTTATTCCTCAGCCACCTGTCTCTTCCATCCAACTGGCCTCAACTAGATTGCATGGCCATTGGTAGGTGCAGAGATGGCTGCAAAAGTAAGAAACTGGAATTTTCAGTCGCTGAGGTGGGAAGCTGGCAAGGAAAAAGTGGTTTGAGGACAACCTTGGGTAGTCATCCAATAACGTCTTGTTTTGGTACTTTTGTGCTAACGAAATGAAGGCTGTGTTTTAAAATCTTGCTAGTGTCAATTATAGAGAATATTACCAGGATCTTGTTTAAGATTTGTTTTTAGCACAACTCAGACCCACAGCTTCCATCCACACTAGCTCTGAATACAAAGTTCAATGTAGCATTAGGTATTTAAGTGTTGACATCCCTGAGAGGTTTATCAGTAGCAAACTTACGCATCAGCTTACTTCTCACTGTCGGTAGTAAATGAATGCCTCTCAGCTAATTAAAATTCAGACGGCGAAAGTAGGCTTATAAAAATTGGAAATTCTAACATAAACTGTTAAATAATCTGAAGTTTGTTTTTTCTAGATGGCAAAAATATCTCTCTACTAATTAATTGCCTAATCTTCAGGGCTATAAGCTCAGTCTCAAAGTACATTACAAATATCCTATCACTCAATAAATTGCAGCTAGTATCAGCGAAACATTTTTGGCTTATTTGAGGACTGGAGCAATGAGGCCAAAAAAGTGACTCAATAGATTAGAGAAACAGTAGAGTGAAAGATGCTGAGAACAATCTGATTACACACACATACATCCATTATGTTTTCAGTTTTGAACTATTCCAACTTTAGACATTTTTTTTCTCCTGATTTCCTTTGAAAAATGACATGAGCAAATTTTTCACTGCAGTTGGAAGCAGACTCTGTTAGAAGAAAGAGGCCAATACCTAGGGAAACTGTGACAAATGAATCGTCTAGGAGGAAAAAAGAACTTAAAACATTCAGAGAGTTAAGGATCCAGGAGTAATTGCAGTTTGGCTAGGCAGGGCCAGTGTGGACTTACATTTAGTACTGACTCACAACCAACATTTCATGGTGCTTTAGCATTTATGAGGCATTTTTACTTACGCAGCCAATTGGCCCAGGCTCTAATAAATCTCCTCTAGAGCATATTTGGTACGTACAATTATACTGGGATGTAATAGGTATTATTTTTGGCAGCCCAGTTGTTTATTCCCCATCTTCCCTTTTCTGGCAGCCGACTGGGGCCTAGCCAATCGTAGTGCCCATTTATCGGAACCCATGGAGGACTCCTCTGGGATTTTGATGTGTAACCCATATAGTCACCCATCCACCTCATCTGCACTGCATGCTGCAAAGCTGGAAGGTAAGACTGGAGCTGTAGAGGAGAACAATGGAGATGGGGATGAAGAGAGCTTAGCAACACTTTTGGACCCAGGATCAATCTTTGCCTGAAGTCAGACCCCTTGGGATGTCCTAATTGGGTGAGCCAAAAAGTTCTGTTTCTGGCTTAGCTAGCTTGGATTGAGTATGTGTCCCTTGTATAATGAGTCCTGATTGATACTACCATTTATACAAGCTACAGTCTTCATAGGTTTAGTTTGAATTGAGCCTCTTTGCAGTGTTCGCTGGTGACTCCCTGCTGATGCTTCCTTTTCCAGTAGCCGCACCATTCCCTGACCCGTACCAAACAACTGGCACAGTGTGGAGTGCAATAGCAGTAGTCTCTAATTTTTCAAATGTCTTTCCAGTTGTGTTGTAAAGTCCTGTGGGGAAGGATAATACATCCCCCAATTAATAAACAGGAGGTGCTCTGAGAACTTGCTTTTTTGTGTTTTTTTTTAGAAGCCGTTGGGTTTGAACTTGAAATGCATGTCTCCAGAGAAGTAATGTAAGCGATGGTGAAATTCCCAGGCCAGTTCAAAAAAAGCCCATTTTATGAAAATGTGTGTACAATGGCTGGGAATAATGGAGGAGCCATACAGAAAACTGCTGCTTAGAAGAAAGTAAGTTTGATATGAGAAAACAAGGAGGTAGAAAAGGACTTTCCTGGAGGCTCTCTAGCGTTGCGTTTTCTTTTTAAAAAATTAGTTTTGACTTTGATCAAACTTGTACATCCCCCCGGTTTACAGAGTCATGTAGTTCTACTAGGTTTATCACAGAAAAAATAGCATTGTTAGATAGTACCAAGGTTTCAAGGTCTGGGCCTCTCTCTTTTTTTTTTTTTAATATATTTTTATTTATTTATTTATTTTTGAAAGAGAGAGAGAGAGAGAGAGAGAGAGAGAGAGAGAGAGAGAGAGAGAGATACAGAGACAGAACTGAACTGGGGGAGCTCCCAGTTCAGCATATGGTTCCGCACAGGCTGGGGCCGGGATTCGATCCTCGGTCCCTGTAGCTGCAAAGTGAACGCTCAACCCATTGAGCCATCCTGGCTTCCCCAAATATATCTATACCTTTTTTTTTTTTAAATTTATTTACTTTTTTATTGTTTTTGACAGAGAGAGAGTGATACAGAGACAGAGAGAGAACTGAACCGGGGGCACTCCCCAGTTCAGCACATGGGTCCGCTTGGGCTGGGGTCAGGATTCGATCCTGGGTCCCCAGAGCTGCAAAGTGAGCTCTTAACCCACTGAGCCATCCAGGCTTCCCCTACGGGCCTCTCTTGCTAAATGTTAAGATGTAGCACAGTATTTTACAGACTAGCTGTAAACAGGATGAGCTGGACAGGAACCTCGCCTGATAAGTGTAGCCAACTGCAAGGAAGAAATCAATGTGTAATTAACCAAATAGTGTATATAAGCACCGGCTAAGCCTCCCCTCCAGGAGACAGAGCTTTGGATGTGATTCCCTTATCTCCTTTACTTGCCCTAAGTAAATAAAATTACCATCATGTCTCTTTCTTGAATAGAACACTCCAAGTAGCCAATCTCTTGAGTTCTGTAATAGCAGTTTCCAAACTATTTCATCTCCTCAATTTTCTGCCTCTTGGAGGCAACTGCTTTTAAACCTTAGTTTTTTTAAATTTTTTAATTTTTTAGCTACTTCTGATTTTTTTCTCTTTGGGCCATTATCTTTTGATTTCCATTAAGGCCTACAAACATTTAGCTTTCATCCTCACTTGCCTACCGTGGCACACACGGTTCACATGCCCATCTTGTAGTTCTATCATGATGTTGTTTAGATAAATATTAGTTTTCACATTATTAGGCCTAAATACATGCAATTCACTGCAGAGCCATGGTAGTACAAAAATAACAAAAATTACTCTTTTCTTTCTACCACAGCTTTAATTTTTTTCCAAGAATAATAATTGTTTGCTTAGGTTTTTATGTAATTATTCATTTAGCCTCAAATTCTCTCCTAGTTGGCTACATATCTTTCCAATAGGTTCAAAAAACATTGTTTTCTATCAAGTGCACCTTTTTGGAGCCATCACTCCTGGAATTTTCTGACCTGCTCCAATCTGGAGTGGTTGTTCTCTGAGCCCCCGGCATGGCTGCTATCCTGGGATTTCTATCATTACACTGGTGGATTCCCTTTGCCTTGCTCTTGAGTTGGATTTCTTGCTTCTTGAATCACAAGTTACCTCTTTGTTGGTTCACTCTTTCTTTTTGATGGAGTACCTTCTTTTCTAACAGCTTTTTTTTTTCTTTTGGTAAACATAACATAAAATTGACCATTTTAACCATTTTTAAGTATGCAGTTCAGTGGTTTTAAGTACATGTGTTGTTGTGCAACCATCACTACTATTCCTATCCAGAACTTTTTCATCATCCCAAACTGAAGTTCTATACCCATTAAACCACCACCACCCATTCTCACCTCCCCCAGCTCCTACTAACCAACAGTGTTACTTTCTGTCTCTATATATTTGACTATTCTAGGTGCCTCATGTAAGTGGAATCAGACAGTATATATTTTTCCTATAGCAGCTTTTTTTTTTTGCCATTTATTTATTTATTTTATTTTTATTGTTTTTGACAGAGAGAGAGAGAGAGAGAGAGAGAGAGAGAGAGAGAGAGAGAGATACAGAGACAGAGAGAACTGAACTGGGGGAGCTCCCAGTTCAGCACATGGGTCCGCAAGGGCTGGGGCCAGGACTCGATCCTCAGTCCCCGGCGCTGCAAAGTGAGCGATTAACCCACTGAGCCATCCCGGCTTCCCCTATAGCAGCTTTTTAAGAAAGGGTGTAGAGCTATATTTTTCAAGATCATGCATATTTAAAGATGTCCTTATTTTCCCATTTACTGATTACTTGGACTGATATATAATTCTGGGTTGGATGTACTTTTCTTTTTTAATTTAAAGACACTGTTCCTGTGTGATTTACTAATTAGGATCACAGACTCTGGAGCCAGACTGCCTGCTTCAAATCCCAACTCTACCTACTATTTATTACCTGTGCCATATTGTGCAAGTTATTTTGCTCCTTTGCACGTCCAATTTCTCATCTGTAAAATGGAGATAACAATAGTACCCATTTCAGAGGTTTATTTTGAGGATAAATTGTAAAGAACTTAATATAGTACAATATAGTTAAAGTCTACCCTAAATATTAACTACATATTAGCTATATATTGCCTTCCAACTTCTAGTATTGCCATCGAGAACTGAAGCGATTTTGATTCTTGATGCTTTCCAGGTCATTTACTTCTTCTTCTTTTTTTTTTTTGAAGTGATTAAAAATATATTTGTGTCAATATTTTGAAATTTCATAAGATGTTCCTTCATGTAAGTTTATTTTTAACCATTGTTTGGGGCACTCAAGAGGCCCTGTCACTTAGGAAACTCATGTCCTTTAATTTGGAGAAATCCTATTGATTAATTAACTTATTTAATGATGGCCTCTATTTAGCCTCTTTTTCTGGAATTCCTATCGTTAAGTTGATCTGGTTGATCCTTTATTTTCATCTATATCTTTTATCTCTTAGTCATTTCCCCCCATATATTTAATGTCCAAGAGCTCTGCCTGGTTCTTATTTCCTTTTTTTTAAATAGCTTGTTCTTGTTTCATGTATGCATATAATCCTTGATCTCTCTGAGATTTTTAATTAAAAAGAAAAACAACCTGGTTTGCTTCTCTCTTTATAGCTTTGTTTTGTTTTTTCTGTTTTCTCTTAACACATATTTAACAGTAAAATTTCTTCTAACATCTGGTGATTCTTGTATCTGCCAAGGGGGGCGGGAGTGGGTGGTGGATGGGTGGTGGTGGTGCAGAAAAAACAAGACTGGAAGTTCTGTGTGTGGATGGGGTTTGTCAACTATGGGCTTCACTCCAGGGTGGTCTTATTTATTCTGATCAGGAGCCTCTGGTCGTTACCTTTTCTCTTTAGCTGGCCAGAGTCACCAGAGAAGAATCCTGCAAACTCTCTAGAGGACATTTGCCAGGCTTCCAGAATGCACAGGAAGAAGCCTTGGGCAGTATTTAATTTTTCATTGAATTCCCTTGTTTTTAATGCCTCACCCTCTCCAGAGAATAAACCTTCAGGATTTTGCTGGGGTGGGGTACAGTTACCTAGATGGAATGATGTGGAGGGAATATCTAATTGCTTCTTAATAGACTCCCAGCTAAGCTCTGTTTTCTGCTGTTTCCCAGTTTTGTAGTGCAAATTAGGATTTTTCCCAGTATTCACTATCACCTGCTTTTTTGGGGTCTTTGGTTAATATACTTTTCTTTTTAATAAGAAGGGAACATTGTTCATGTTTTACTTTTCACATTTTAAAGCTTGTTAAAATGCAGATTGAGGGGATGCCAGAATAGCTAAGTGGTTGAACGCTTGCCTTGCAATCGCCAGGTCTGGGGTTTAATTCCCAGTCCAGCTCGGGCAGACCCCAGATGCTGAACAGCAGCTCAACTGGCAATTGCTGCCTGGCCCAGCAGTGAAGATGCTCCACTCCCATATGAGAGGCTCCTGATTTGGCTCCTGCCCCACGGGGCCCCACATCCACCTGCGTGGAATGAAACCATGTCCCAACTAATGATGTACAGCTATGGAGACTGTTCTGGGCCTTCCCTGCTTCCCTCTCTCACCTTCTCTCAAAAACAATAAAATATTTAAAATGCAGATTTCTGGGCCTCATTCCTCTTAACCTAACTCATTAGCTATAGTGTAAGCCCTAAATCCTGAACCTGTAACAAGGACTCCCTAGGAATCTGATGTAGGTCATCCACCGGCCACAATTTGAGAAACTGGCTTACATAGTGTTTTGCCAGAAATGACCAGGGTTGTTTGAATCTGGAAACTTCTCTGGAATTCCTTTGTTATTTGCCACATGATCTAGGGGTTAAGGCTGAGAACACTTGTTCCCATAAATAGGGAACCTACCCAGATGTGCTAAGTTTGTCAGGCAGATGTTTGAGTGACAGGGCTTTCTAACCTTCTTGTCTGGATGGCTCCTCCCTGTTTTTATTTATTTATTCATTTTAATTCATGCGAACGCTTCTGAAGGCAAGGCTATATGGTGCTTGGTAATGGGGAGGGGGAAAACGAAACCAAAAACCAGACCAGCTTGCTGTTCGGTCAGTCCCAAGAATAGAAAATGGCCACTCCAAATTTAGAAGCACAATCTTGGGGATCCCTGTTCTCTGCACCTCAACTTTCTATGTTATGACAGTGCTCCTCTTTATTCTGAGGCCTGTCTCCAGACTTTGAATAACGCTGGAGTCTAATTAAAGCACCCACAGTCAAATCTATGACCCAAACAAGTAGCCACATCCCTCAACCTAGAGGCTGGGCCGGGAGTTGCGGTTCAGGCTGTTGTGGGTGAAACTCTCACAGCTGTTTTATTGTGAGCTCTTAGAGGCGGGCTCCGTCGTCGTCGTTAGAGCGGCCCAACTAGCCTCCCGGTTCTGCTCTTTTGGGCCACCAGCCGACAGCCTCACATCGAAGGACCCCTCGCCGCCAGGCAGCCCCGCGTACCCCGCAGCTGAGTCTCAGGGCGCCGGGCAACCGGGCGCTCCGCGGTCCAGGTCACCACGTCACTCGCGACCTGACCCCGCCGGGCCCGCCCCGGTCCCTGGAGACGCGAGCAACAAGGGCCGCCGAGGGTAAGGCTGCGCCACCCGCGGGCGTTCTGCGGGCCGGCGCCGGGCCGGGGCGAGACCTGGGAGCCGGGGGCGCTCGTCCGTCCTCCGCGCGCCGCAGCGCAGCCTGCCCGGGTTTCCAGTTCAGATACGCGCCGGCTTTGCGGGTTCCCTTCCGCCCTGGAGAGAGCTGTGGGGGTGGGGGCTGGAAATGCGCGCCCACAACGCTCCTGTGAAGGGTAGGGGTGACGGTGCGGAAATGTCGCTGGTCACCAGCTGTGCACGCCCCCAGCCCCACTGAGTGCCCTTGTGCACTGGGGCCCTGCACAGCCGGGCCGCGTGCCTGTCCTGAGTCTACCCCCGTTGGCGCGGCCAGGGCAACCCGCTCGCTTTCCCTTTGCTCAGCTCTCGAAATCCCCTGCAAACACACCGGAAGGGGGAGCTTTGGGCCAAGGCTTTTCCGTCGGAGAAACGGCTGGCCTCCCAAGCACCTGGTTTTAATAAGAGCCTAGGGAACAATATGGCTCGGAGCCTGTAGGATCCCCAAGAACTTCTGTTCCTAGAGGGAAAGAAGGGTGCACATGGATCGTACGTGAGCACACACGCTCCCTGTACAAGGGTTTGTAAAGACCTCGTGCACTTTTCAACTTTAATTGCAGCTTAGAGAGGATGTAGGTGGTAGTGATGTTAGAAATAGAGTATAAACAGCAGTTAAAAACACATTAACATTGAAGACAAGGCCAGTGCACAGTGATGTACAATGTATTCTTTTCTTCCCAGTTTTAATAACAAAAAGGGAATATTGAAAAACAATCCCCTCCTCTTCCTATACTCCCACTACATTAATCCATGTGCACACATTTTTTTTTTTCTTTTTACAAAATTGCAATTATAGATACATGGCATTCTTATTTCAAATTCTGGAAGGAGGGAAGTAAATTACATCCCAACAGAACGGAAGTCTTTATTGACTCTGAGGAGAAAGAGCTCCCAATACATGAGCTAAAACTTAAAGATTGTATCACGCTTTCAACCTATACTATAAAAGTTTAAAGGATAAAGGACATGAAAGGCTTTTTAAAAAGACCCTTGCAAGACATAAATATATATTTACACACATTCTTTTTGCATCTTCATTTGAAGCCAAGGACAAATTTCTTTCCAACATAGCACTTTGATCTTCAGCTTCTTAAGAAAATAACTCTTACTCTACCTAGTACAAGAAGTCTGTGAACACCCAATTTTTCACCTAACTTTTCTTAAACCGCAAATCAGCATTTCAATGGAGCCCTTATAGGGCCTTACACCTCTGTTCCCTCTGCCTGGAATTCTTTTCCCTTGGCTTTGCTATGCAAGCTCCTCTTTATTCAGGACTGTGCTCAAATACCCATTTCCTTGCCTCACCCCATGCAATGACATTTTATTTTGTTAATTTGATCGTTGTCTGCCCCATACCTCAGTAATAAGGGACCTTGTTGCTGTTTTGCTTGCTGTTATATTTTAGAACTACACCCTCTACTCCTAGTATCTATCAGGACTGGTATTTAGTAAATACAAAAAAAAAAAAAGTTTGTAGTGCATATAGACTGTAGCCTTGGGAGCACTTGCCAAGTGAATGTGACACTTGAGGAAGTACCTTTAGTCTCCTGTCCCCCACCCCTTGCTTTTCCCCCATGGTAGCTTGGGTGGAGCTGCTGTCTCTTAGTGCCTCACCCACAGTGACCCCAGCCAGCCCCAGGAAGTAGACCCTGGAGGCAGTTAGGGACCTCTGGCATTTTTGGGGGTCTGGATTTTGGACTGGAGAGCGACTGAGATTCTCCCCTAGAGGCCTGGGACGGCTGGCTGCCCCAAACCCCTGACCCTTTAGCACGTCCCAGTGCTTGGCTGCATGCGTGAGGTTCCAAGGTTCCTGGTGGGAGCTGCTCGTGAAAGATGCTCTTGTTATTGTTGGACTCCAGGCAGAGGGAATAATTAGGGGAGTGACATGAGCTACAGTTGAAGCCTTTTCTTGTAGGCTGGGCCAGGAGGCTGCAATGGCCTGCTCTCTGGCAGAGGCCATGGATTCCTGTGGATTCCTCCGTGGTTCACTTCTCCGAGGAAGCCTTAGTGAGGAAGAGGCTTGGAAGTGGGGGCAGAGAAGTTTGGAATTTCCCAGGATTCCTTGGGGTTTGATTGTTGTTGAGAACCCCCCGGGGTGGAGTGTCTGGACCTGCTTGCCTTTCCTCAAAGCCACACAGGGCTGCCAGGCTCTCACGGGCTGCCCCTGCCAGGCCTGCATATTGAGTGGGTCGAGTTGGGACAGCAGTGGAAAGAACCTGATGTTCTGGGAGCCACCAGTCGCCAGCAAGGAGGAAGCTTTGCCCGCAGTCTCTGCTGTGGCCAGCATGGTGCCTGGCTCTTAGTGGGTGTTTAATAAATGTTCGTTCAGGTATGAAGCATGCCAGTGCCCTTCACACTGTATTTAAAGCCTGGATGTGTGGGTAAACAGATGCTTTGGAGGACCCCTGCCTGGGTTCAAATCCTGGCGGCTCCTCTTACAGACTGTCCACGAGCATGCTGTTATACCTCCCGGGTCATAGACCACTCACCTGTAAGATGCAGATTGTGATGTTATCCACTTCATGGCGTTCTTATGACAGTTTGGTGTAGTAAATGGGAAAGCATTTAGAGCAGAGCCTGGCCCATAGTAATAGGTTAAGCATTAAAAAAAAATTAAAACTGAAATACGGAAAAGGTAACAGTTACCTCATGGGATAGGGAAAGGAATAGGGCACACTGGGATTTCAAAAGTAATCATCATTTTTTCTTTCTTAAACAAAGTGGGTATATATGAGTTGTTATATTGCTGTTTATGCTTTAAACATGTTTTTAAAAATGTTTTAGTATCTGCTCAATATGTGATAAAACATTGAAACGGCAGACACCGATATGTCCCTATAGTGCTTTTTAACACATCGAAGACCTTTGAGGCATTGACTCCAGTCTGGGCAGACCTTTTCAGTCCAAGTGCTACTTTTCCCAGTGTTATGGTCCACTAGCATTTTATTTTATTATTCAGGCGGTCACCCCAAACTTGTTTTGCGATCTACCAGGGACTGCAATCGACGTCTTGCCCAGCCCTGTGTGAACCTGTGACATCTATCTTGCTCTTGCACAGCCTATGGAATAACTATTACTATTTTCAATTCACAGCTGCAGAAACTGTGGCTGAGTAACTTAAAGTCTGCACTGTTTAATGGTAGATCCAGGATTTATATCAGAGACTGTGCTCTGAATTGCTATGTATGGCTTTTCTTATGTGTCGCTGGTATAGCAGGTTGTATCAGAACTTCAAGAGAATGTAATTCATTACCCTGCCAATGCTGACTCATAAAATTACACACTATGACTTATCTGCATGAATCAGGATTCTCTTAATCATGTGAAACCCTGTCATAATACAGAAATAAGCTGGGTACAAAAATAGCTGACCACAAATGGCCATTTCTAACCTTCTACTTCTAATTTTGCATTCAATAAAACAGCCTGCTATTCTTAGTTGACTTAATAATAGTAAATGCTATAAATTTTAATTTAAAATACATATAAAATGAGATGCCACTTATATGTATTTTACTCTGTACATAAAACACCGATATCATTTCTATATAAAACATATATTGGAATTACATCTAAGATTTTATTAGAAAAAAGGTACAGGATGCGAGAAATATAAAAAATATTGTCACTGGCTTAAGAATATAGGAATGCTGGGATAGCTCTGTGGTTGAGTGCTTGCCTTGCAGTCACAAGGTCCAGGGTTTAATTTCTGGCCCTGGCCCGTGCAAACCCATATGCTCAACTGTGGTGCAACCGGTAACCACCAAGATGGCTTGATGGTGAAGGTTCTCGCCTCCCAAGCAGGAGGCCCCCAGTTCAGTTCTGGCCCCATGCGGCTTCACATCCACTTGTGTGGATTGAAAACATGTCACAATTTGTAATGACTTACACTATGGCGATTGCTCTGGGCCCTCCCCATCTCTCTCTCTCTCTCTCTCTCTCTCTCTCTCTCTCTCTCTCTCTCTGTCTCCCAAAACAATAAAATAAAATAAAAATAATATAATTGAGGCTTAGGAATTTGGCAGTTGGGAGAGACAGGATTAAATGTTATTCAACAATTTATTAAATGCTTTTTATATATAAAATGTTGTGCTATACACTTAGGAAAATACGAGAGGAATAGGACAGTTTGCCATTCAGTGTTGTTTATAGTCGTTTAATAGGTAACACATTGATTATACTGTTGACTGTTTTAACACTTAGGACACTGATCAAAACTTATTGTATTATGAATTACAAGATTAGAGTTCTAGGGAGAATTCAACAAAAAGATCAGTGATTTCAGAAAGAGTCATCATTTGATATGGACTTCAAGTCGGATTAAAAAGAGTTGAATAAAGACAAGGGGAAAAGGAAGTAGGTTCAAACCTTACTGAGGATGAGCAAATGGGGGTGGTAGGAAACCTTGAGGACTGTTTGGGGAATGGAAAGTAGTTGAGTTGCCTAGAGCATTAGGTTCCCTGTGGTGTAAGGTGTGGCTGGTAGGGCAGGTTAAAGTGAAAACTACAAAGAATCTCACGTGATGGACTAGGGGTCAGGCCTTCCTTAGCCAGTAGGCAATGGGGAGCTTCTTAGGGTTTTGAAGGATGCATAGTGACATGCTCAGATTGTGATCTAGAAGCATTCTTCTGATGGTGGTTAAGGTATTAGACTGAGGGAAGAAAAGAGAGGTAGGGAGACTAGTGAGGAGGCTACTGGGGCAGTTAAGGAGGATGGTCATAGGGTTTAAACTAGCCAGATGGCAAGGGAGAAAAAAAAAAAGAGGTTGATAGA
This sequence comes from Craseonycteris thonglongyai, assembly GCA_004027555.1. Taxonomy (NCBI): domain Eukaryota; kingdom Metazoa; phylum Chordata; class Mammalia; order Chiroptera; family Craseonycteridae; genus Craseonycteris; species Craseonycteris thonglongyai. The sequence goes on from PVKE010002007.1 coordinate 86,745, forward strand.
AGAGGTATGGATTGGATGCCGTTGACAACAGAGAAGTCAAAAGGAGGAGGCGCTAGGCACATTTAAAAAATGACCAATGGGTGTGGATCTGAGCAAGCTGGAATTCAAATTTCTATACTACAGACATCTCGGAGCCTTTAGAGAGAAAGTATCATACACCATTTCCCAGGTTGGCTACAGAAACCGCCTCTTTTCCTCCCCAAACATTTCACAGAACATCGTTTGGAAATGTATCAACAAATCAGGCCTACAGGTAAGGAGCAAGGCGAGTGTTTTGGACTTACAGTCTGTCCCTTTTAACAGATCAGTCCTCCGTTACAGCAAGGAGATAGCTCACAGGAAGTATCACGCTCAGGACACTGGGTTCTGAAGCCTGGGGCAGTTTGTATTTGCCCATTTTTTTCCCCAGACTGCCATTCTAGGTCTTATTTTGTCCTGCCTCCTGTTGATAGCGTATGGAAAGCACAATATCAACTTTGAAAAGAAGCTGAGTGTGAATTTTGAACTCACACCTGAAGGCAGGGGAAATTTTGAATTTTCTTAGAAATACTTCACCCTTCTGCAAGCCTGGAGGAGGTGGGAGCCCTGTCTCTATCATCGGTGCTTTGCTACTGCTATTGTTAAAACATATTTCCTTTAGAACAAGGTCCTTGGGTTTTGAAACATTAAGCATTATTTAACGTTAGATCATTCACATGGACTCATCTCTAGGTCTGCTGCAAACTCTTCAAGTGACATATAGGGACATGATTCCAGTTCAGTCAAGAAAGTCATATCTGGGATTTTTAAACATTTTATACACAACAACAACAACAAAAAAAAATGTACCATTTGGCCCCTTTAAAGTATATAATTCAGTGGCGTTAAGTACATTCATGTTTTTGTGCAATCATTATCAACATCTATCACCAGAACTTTCTCTTCTTCTTAATTAAAAACCCATCCCCATTAAGCAAAATTCCCCTCCCCCAATCGCCCCAGCCCTTGGCAGCCACCATTCTATTTTCTCTCTATAAACTTGACTACTGTCGGGATGCCATGTAAGTGGAATCCTACAGTATTTACCCTTTTGCATCTGGCTTATTTCACTCAGCATATTGTCTTCAAGGATCATCCATGCTGCAGCATGTGTCAGAATTTCTTTCCTTTTTAAGGGTGAATGATACTTCATTGTATGTATGTACCACATTTGTTTATCCATTCATCTGGCTGTGGACATTTGTTTCCACCTCCCTGTGTTCTTGATTAAGTTCTGTGAGTGGTCCTTGCTTGGAGCTTCCTTCTATGTAAGTGGGAGGTGCCTTTTGGGTTTGATTTAATTACGGTTACGTTAATAATAGGAAATTGCAAACCATCTCACTAGATCAAGATGTGAAATGGTGCTCATTAAACTTTTGAGAAAAATGTGCTTGTAATCCCACTTTCAGGTGGACTGGTATAGCAGCAGTTCAGTACTTGACTGGGGGCTTGTTCCCAGGAACTAACCGCTGATTCCAGGCAAAAGAAAACCCCTTTCAGTTTGGGGAAGGGCCTGTTCATAGTTGCAATGTTAGATCATGCTGCATCCATTCCTTTCAACGCTGTTGTGCCATTGTGAAGCCGAGTTTTGGTGGTAGCAGAGATAAAAACTGAGTACCCGGTGAAAATCAGTGTGGAGTAGGTAGTAAGAAGAGTGATGCCCAATCTGATTCTAAAGTTTAAGAAGCTTTACATTGCCCAACAGGTGTACAAAGTCCACTAATAACTAACTGTGATCATTTAAGCATGAAATAAAAATATTTTTTTCAATTTAGGTGTATTATTTTTTCAAACAGGTACTAAATTGTTAGGACACAAGTCCTTATTAAATTGTTTGGATTTCACTATGTTACAAATGTAGCGGTTAGGTATTTCTTTCATCCCAAGGGTGCCATGGAAAATTACTGACACTTAGGGCATCATGTACCAAGGGAATTTGGGAGTCTTTTCTTTAATCTATGAGAAAATTCCCAAAGCTGTGTATTTACTTTTGAAATACATCAAACATGTGATTGGCAATAAGATTACAAAAGAAATAAACACATTGCTTTGGGGTTCCCTAAAGCAATTGCTTAATTTTTTCTGATAAAATATGTATTAATTATTATTAAAAAAAAATCCGGAAAGGTGCAAAATTGAAAATGAAAAACCTCCATCTTCCCATTCTCCATCTCCCTCCTCAGAGATACAAGCTGCTAACGTCTAGTGGATATTCTTCCAGACTTTTTTTGTGTGTGTATTTAAGAATACTAG
>PVKE010002008.1:0-64011 GCA_004027555.1 Craseonycteris thonglongyai
GGGGGGGGGGGGGGGGCTGGGTTATGATACAGAAGAATGCTTCTTTGCCAGAGAAATCACACACTCTGCTTAAGGGCGAGAAAACAAAAGCCAAGTTATAAGGAGCTGGGGTGGACTCTGGAAGCGTGCGCCCTCTGCTGGGCAGCTGGGGTTAGACAGGCTGGCGGCTGGAGGCTGGGTGTGAGACCAGGGCAGCAGCAAAGATGACACAGGGTCAGCCTGGCCAGCGATGATCAAATTAGCTGTGCCTCACTCTTTTCCTTTCCAAAAAGTTACAGGCAAAAATAAACATATTAATTGGCCAATTGTGTGAAATCGTTTTCAATTTAGGCTGTTTAGATATTAGCTCCGGGTAATGAACAGCCGGCTGAAAACAAAATTTCATTTTATGTCTTTTGACTGGTGAGCACAATAATATTTAATCCACTTAATAACCTTGCAACCTGGCCAATAACGAGCCAAAGTGACCAATTTTATGTATTTTAATTTGTGAGGTAAATAATAAACATGAAGCTAAATGCCTTGCAGACTGTGAAAAGCACATTAACCAGACGAATGTCTTTTATTAGCAAATACGGGGATGGTTTGGGCATGCTCATTTCAAACATTTGATCTCTGACCACAGGCTTCCCTGAGTCAACCCCCACGCTGCCATGCTGATTCATGGAGCCCACCTTCCTTAGCTTTCCTGGGGACAAACTGCTTCTCCCCGCTTAAAAAGCACAGAAGGATCAGGAGTCCCCACATAGTGAGGCCTGAGCAGCAGCAAAGATAACACAGGGCCAACCTGCCCAGCAATCGTCAAATTATCTTTGCCTCACACTTTCTCTTTCCAAAAACTTAAAAGCAAAAAATAAACATATTAATTGGCCAACCTGGTCAGGGCCAAAACAATCAAAATGTATCTGGACTTCAGGTGTGCTAATAGTTACTGTAATGTTGGTGCAAGGTGAGTTCTCGGGAGAGGTGTCTTCCCGGAGGCTAGATTCAGGACCCAGGATGGGAAATTAGAAACCAGGATGGGGGCGCTGAGAGTTCACAGAGGGGATGGATTAATGATGAGTAGGAACAAAGATACAGCGTTCAAGAACCTGTGAGGAACCAAGCAGGAGCTGGCTGCTAGCTGGCGAGGAACCAAGAAAATGTCCACAAGGTCATGGATGTTTAGAAATCGCTGGTCGCAAAGTTTCAGAGTTAAGGATGGGGGAGGAGCCCTGGAGCATACAGAGCCTGAGCACACTCCTCAGAGGGTGAGGCCAGCTTAGCACAGTGCTCTGGGCAGACTTCTTCTGGTGGTTTGGGGCAATTTGGATGCAAGGGTGGGTCTGACCTACGAAAGACTGTTTTCCTGGTGATCAAAGGACTTGAGAAAAATAGCTCTGGTTTAACTGGGAGAACAAGTAGAAAGGATTATAAAATGTCTGTGTCCCCACTCCTCCAAACACAAATGTTGAATCCCTAACCCCCAATCTGACGGGATTAGGAGGCAGGGCTTTGGTAGGTGATTAAGGTTAGATGAGGACATAAGGTTGGGTCCTGCATGATGAGATAATGAGGATTATCATTCTAAGAGGAAGAGACACCAGAGCATCTCATTCTCTCTCTCTCTCTCTCTCTCTCTCTCTCTCTCTCTCTCTCTCTCTCTCTCTCTCTCCCCCCCCCCCCCCCCCCCCCCCCCCCCCCCCCCCCCCCACCTCCCTCCCTCACCTGCTCTGTGAGGACACAGAAAGAGAACTCTCATGAAGGGCTGACTCTGCTGGCACCTTGACCTTGGACTTCCAGCCTCCAGAATGGTGAGAAGTACATGGCTGTGGTTTCAGCTCCCCCAACTACAGGTATTCTGTTGGAGCAGCTCTGAACTAAGACAGTGTCTATGTGCGGACTGCTGAAATGAGACGCGTGGGACCCACCCCAGGGGTCTCCCAGCAGCTGGCAGCCTGAGCTCTGCCCACCTGTACTAAGTGCGCAGCACTGGGGGGGAAGCGGAGTGCGGAGGGGCTGCAGCAGCTGGGCAGGGGTGTCTTGACCCCAAGACCATGGAGCCAGAAAAGAAGCCCTGTTGCCCTGACAGGAAGCATCAGAAGGAGAAGGGGCAGCCAAACCAAGCTGGAGCATGTCACTTTGGGAACTGAATGTGTGCAGAGCCTGGGACAAAAACAAGATGCGCACCTGTCACCTACCTCACTGTGCTTGGTCTCCCCGTATCTACCATTGGGGTTGGCCAAGTGGCAGTTCTTGTACCACCAGCCACCATGATGCGTCAGGGCACAGTTGCTGAGGGCAATATCGTTGTCTCTGTCAAAAGTTGTAAACTTCCATCCATTGTGGTAAGTAAGAGCGTCTCCTGCAGGAGAGAAGACATGAGACGTGAGAGGCCAAGTGTCACCACTGAGGGGGTGACCATCCTCTCTGCCCTGAAAGAGGACTCAGCAGAAAAATCTCCAGGCATGAAAATGCCAAGGATCCAGTCAGTGATGTCACAGGCAGTCCCTCCTTTTTGCCATAACAGGTTGTTGAGCAGTTTTGAGAAGGCCTGTGAGGTTTCAAGAGCAAACCCCGATTGCCTGGCTTCAGCCATCTCTACAGTTTATGAGACTCTGCAGAAGTTACCTTCTATTATTATTTATCCACTTTCATGGGAGTCTAAGGGGAGAGACTAGGTCTTACATGGTCAGTGGCTTTGGCTGGTTACACCAAAGCCAAAAACATGCAAAACCAGACAGCAGTCTTACTTACCAGGGTTTTAAAAACTATAAGTTTAAAATATAGTATTAAAATAATAGCCACCCCTCTCAAATAAAATATTCAGTTAATCCCAGTTTTTCCGTCACATTGCTCAATTTTGTTCTTTTCCTTCATCACTGAACACACCATCAACTGGCTTAAACGAGCAGCTCACAGAGGCTGAAGATTCCTGTTCATGGCTCAACGGCTCATTTCAGTGTTGTCACAGACGTGTGAAGTTAATGAGATGTATACTTCTTATTGTTTGAACCAGCACTTTCGTTGTGCAGCAGCAGGGCCTCAACTGTCAATGAGGACAATCCACCTTCGCAGAAGGTTCCGTCCCCCAGATCCACAGCACGTGGCAAACCAAGGCTTAGCCACACAGAGCAAGAGACCCCAGCAGGAAGGAGGCGCTGCTTCTCACCTGCCGTGCCCCTGTATGTCCCCACGGTGAGCTTGTAGCGCTCCCTGCTGGCGGCCACCTGGAAGAAGTCGTACACGGCATACGCGGACTCGTTGGCCGTCTGTAAGTCCACTCGCACCTCGTACCGGGTAGCGGTGCCAGTGGTGAGATTGTGCAGCTTGTCAAGTCCTAAAAATAAGGAATTCCAATCGCTAATCAACCCATGTGCATGAGCAGTCACCACCAGCCTCTGGGACTTCAGGACCCAAAGTCACCTTAGCCATTACCTCCTCTGCTAATGGGGACCTTGCTCCACTTTCTCTTTTTTTGGGGGGGGGGCGGGGGCTCATTTTCTCCTCCTATTACTTTTTGGCACAGTCGTGCTGTGGAGTGTGGAAGCCACGTCCTCTGGGAGCACACAGTAGGGGTCATCATGGGATGAATCTGACCTGTTGATACCTTTAAGACAGTAGCAGTCCCATTTGTCATCCATTTAGCTCAAAAAGTGGGAGAGGAGATCTGCTACTCACTCCAGGGTCTCTGAAGGGATTTTTGTACCAAGCACACCACCAACATTGTCTACTCTACCAGACACTGAGTGTCCAGATTATGACTATTTAAGTCTTCATTTCCCAAATGACGCTGTTGGCTCTTTCACTCTCCATGAACATCTACTTCAGAATAGAACAGAAGGACACGAGAGGAAGCAGTGCCCATAAGGACTGGCACTACTAACAGAATTGCTGGGACTATAACTACGATCTCCTAATAACAGCCCCAGAATCCCAATCGATCAACTATTTTTCTACTCCTGTGGTTTTTAAGAAGTCCAGGCTCCAGGCAGATCCTGTGGGGCTTCAAAACAGCATAAAGACCACCTGGGACAGTTGGACCCATACAAGAGTGTTCCCAGAGACATGGCCCCACCAACACCCAGGCCAGCAAGTTCCCCAGTGTGTCCCTGTGACTTGGACCTCTTCCTGAATGTGGTGAGCTTCCTCTAGCTGCCTAACCAGCTTTCCAGGGGGGATCTCCCCTCTACAACCCAGCCCCGCTGGATTCTCAAAGATCATACCAAGCCAGAACTCTTTCATGGGGTCGCCAAAGCCTTCCACATAGGTCCTCCAACGCTTGAAGAAATCCAGCTGCCCAGTGTTCCGCCTCTGGAAAACCTGAAAGGGGAGACGGACATTTCACACTGGCACACCTGAATAGGACAGTGTGAGACTGGGGACGGCCCTGAGGATCGGCAGACGAGGAACCCGACAGATGAGGTGAGGGACTGAAAGGGACTGAAAGAGGAGGAGGGGAAATGATTCTTGTGGCTTCCTGCACTGGATGGCTATTCACTGACGTGGGGCCTCAGAAGAGGTTTCTCCGACTACATTCTGAGCTCACTGGGAACCTGGTAAGTGTGAGTCACTTCTGAGTTGTCCCTGTGAGTGAAGATGTCATAGGAACAGCTGAAGGTGAAGGCTAGCATTCTAAAGAGCAATCTGGCTAGACTTACAAAGGTGAGAGTGTGTCTGAGACGACGCTAGCTGTTCACCAAGTCCCATGTCACCTTCCTCTCCCCAGGGACACAAGAAGACTTCCTTTTCAGCCTCCCCTGCACTTAAACTGGACCCATATGACTCGTCCCAGCCAAAGGACTATAAGTGGGAGCACAGGAGGGTGCGGGTTCTCCACGTTCTCTCTTCCATTGCCATGAGCCACCACGCCTTGACGTGTTGACAGGGAGAAGCCACATGTTGAAATCGGCCTGAATCCCTGCATCACAACTTAGAATTGACTGCCAAGCCCACAGAAGACTTTGTACACATGAGAAGAAACAACTTTGAGCTTTTTAATCATAGGAAATTGATGTTGGCTTGTCACTGCAGCATAGCCCATTGTATCGGGACTAACGCAAAAGCCACTGGCACGTGGCGAATAAAATGAGGCCATTGGAAAGGATAAGACCACTAGGAAGAAAACAGAAAGTGAAAATAAAAAATGGCCTCAGATCAGGCTTTGAGGATCTCCAATATATAAGCCGCTCCAAGAAGGATGAGTTCACTAAGGAGAGAGAGGGACAATCAGAGATATAGAAGGACCCTGAGGAAAATGTGACATTTCATAGGTCCCAAAGAGGACGGTGTGATCCACAGTGTCAAAGGCTTGTGAGAGGTTAAGGAAGACAAGGCCTAAACTATCCACAGCATTTAGTGACATGGAAGCACTGGTGACTTTGGCAAAGGCCAAGCTGGTAGGACATGAGGGCAGAAGCCAAGTGGAATGGGTTGACGCGGGAGTGAGAAATGAAGGAGTGGAAACAGAGTTGGTACTACTATGAGTACGGCTGCTTTCTTTTCAAAGCTTCCCCTATTTGGGGAAGGAAGGCAGTTCCAGTCAGAGTCAATTGGATTCTTTTATGTGAAGTAAACCTAAAAAGTACCCAAAGGCTAAACACACCTGTGTATACTATTGGAATTGATAATACGTATCATGACCTTGACAGCCAAACTAAACGCCATCCTCGCTAACCTGAAAAATAAATCTAGAATTCTGGAAGGCTGGAATTGCATGTCCTTTCTGCCTACTTTAGTTTGTATTCATTTAAATGCAAAAGCCCCGACAAAATCCAATCTCCCTCCTTTCCAAGCTTCGTAGCGTGTGCCTTGAAGTAAAATATTGTCTTGAGCTTGGTGAGGTAAACTTCCTAATATCTGTGCACTCTCCATTTCTCTGTGAGGAGAGAAGGGGCAGGAGAAGAGAGCAGGTTGCCCCTAACAGGGCTGAAAGCTCCACCTGGGAGCTCACATTCAACTCCCCTTGAAGCACCACCAGCGTTTGCTGGCCCGGGAACCACTGAACTAGGGCCTCAGTGGGCAGGGAGAGCCCCGGGCTTTGGACTCCACCAGTCAGACCACAGCCACTTCTAGGCAGTGGGGTGGCGAGAGTATCTGTCTGCACTGAGCCTCAGCCAGCTCTTTATCAAGCAGGTTAAGGATGGGTGTCCCTCAGAGGTGCCAGGAGGACTAACCGAGATGGCACGGGTCCAAATGCTCCATCGTGGTAGAGGGCTGCTGAACAGAACTTAGGAGTGACTGGACAGTGGCACACTGCTTTAACATTGTCGTATGCCTGCCACTTTTAGAGATGCTCCATTCCCTCCTTGGCTTCCTTCATTTCTTTATTCATCCATTCACTTATGTAGCAATCGTTTATTGAACATTTTTGTTAAATGCTGACTCTAGGGCAGTATATATGATGCCATTTTACTGATGTGACAGTTCATACAGCTAATTATTTCGTGGTTGATGTAAGGATAAAACACTGATTTCTAGGGAAGCCGGGATGGCTTACTGAGTTGAGTGCTCACTTTGCAGCCCTGGGGACGGAGGATCAAGTCCTGGCCCCGGCCCATGCAGACCCATATGCTGAACTGGGGAGTGCCTCCCATGTGGTAGGCCCACAGCCCAATTCCCACCCGGCATACCCCCTGCCCACCTATGAGGAATAAAACCATGTCAAAAACTGATGATATACAACTATGGAGACTGCTCTGGACTCTCCCCTTTTCTCTGTCTCTCTCTGTCTCTGTCAAAAACAATAAAATCTTAAAAAAAAAACCACAAAAAACACTGATTTCCTCATCTTTCCATTGGAAAGTTTGAAATTACCAGCCCTAATGAGACTATTTTCCAAGAAGCTAACTGCTAATTTCTTAAGATTCTGAGGCTAATTGCTAATTTCCTGTGCCAGTCCCTTCCCTGAAACTATATCCCTGTGTCATGAACAGTGGAATCCTAGGGCAGATGAGGCACCAATGGTGGGTCCACGTACATCATGTCAAATCACATTCTCACTAACATAACTAGTTACGTTACAAGGTCAGGCTCAAATCCAATCCCACCCTCCTAGGACAGATGCATTGCAAAGGTATTTGGCCCCTATCTCCAATCAATGAACATGGTGCCCAAGTGTGATAGGAACTTTCTGCTTTCCTACTGATTATATATATGGTTCTGATGCTGTTTGCATCACTGTTTAGAATAGACTCAGCTCTACACTTACCAGATGTGTCCTCCAGCAAGTTAGTTAACCTTGACAAGGTTCGCTTCTCTAAACTATTAGATCAAGATGTTAATCGCCTGTTTCTCATGCTCTTATATCGATGCTTCAGCAAGATCATGAATCATTATAAACCATAAAGTACTGAGGCCAGAGTCTGACACATGAGGATATAAGGTTACTATTGCATCTCAGTAAATGTTAATGTGCACTTTCTTACATCAGATTCCAGATGAACTGACCCCCAAGGATCATTTGATCAGGAAGACTTAAATGACACGCTCTGAATCTTGTCCACTCCCATCTGACCAAGTGACAACACCTTATAATGAACTACTTGGGAAAACAAAAGCTCCATAGAAAATAAGTCTCAAGGGGAAATATAAATCTCATCATGTCTGGTTCTACCCTACATAGCTGTCATTGCACTCTAAAACTTACTGGATGTCCTGAATGACTAAATCGGAAGAAAATTACATGAAAATCTCATTTCAATGCCTGTGAAGAGTCCCTAATGAAATCCTGAAGATCTGCAAGATGAAAGATAAAGACAGGAGTATTTGCAACACTTACAATGGTCTTCATCACAGTTTTCTACCTGTGGCCTTGGTTACCTTGGGGCAAGTTCTGCTGGTCTATTAATCAAATGGGGCTCCTGCTGCCTGAGATGGTGAAATTTTTCCTTAGAAGGATTTTGGAATCTCAATTCAAAACAGCAATGTACCTAGGTCATTATTCAGTGACAGAAGACATTTGAACCCAAAGGACATAAAAGCCTTCAGTCAAGGATTTAGTGAAGGTTTTCAGGATTGCACATGTTATCCAGGGTGTGCTGGCTTTGAGGAGAACCCTAAGAATCTCCATTCATGTATTACCTTAGGGATCTGAGTCAGAACACAAGACTTAGGAGGAATAGAGGGTGTTGGTTAGAGTGCAGAGTGATTTTATTTCTGGAACTGACATCTGCTCTATAAGGGTCACTTTCATGGGCAAGATATAGAAGGCAAGCTCCCTGAGTGCATGGATTTGGGTCTATTTGGTTCACTGCTGGTTCTTGAGATACGAAATAGTGTTTATACACATAGTGGACACTCAATAAATATTTGTGGAAAGAATCACGAGTATGCCCAGGCAGACAGATTGGTAGATCTTTCTCTAAAGGTTGTCCTAGATCAGGGGTCTCCAAACTTTTCAGCCCACGGGCCGCATTAACTATCAAACAGCAGTTTGGGGGCCGACTATACACTCGAGGTCCAAATAAAAAAGAATCAAAACATAGATGCTGTTTTTAATTATTTATTTAATATTATTTTATTCAGATAAAAAGGTCTCCATGGGCCGGATGAGAGGGCCTCGTGGGCCGCATCGGCCCGTGGTCCGTAGTTTGGAGACCCCTGTCTAGATAAATGATTCCTTCCCTGTGAGAGGCTGGCTTTCAAAAAAGGCACACTCAACAGTACAAACACCCTGCCAATGGTCAGTTATGGGCACAAAGGCAGGGCACTGCTTTCAAGCCTGAACGAACAGAATGTTTGAGTTACAATGGTGCTGATGAAAAGCAGCAGGTACAGCCCTGAGTGTGGTCAGGTGGAAGACCTCCTATGTTACATTCTGTTCCGACATTTTTTATAAATGAATCAGGAATTATCCCCATCAATCCAATTACTGCCTTTCAGCTATCAGAGGCAGCTGGGCAGATAATAAGCATTCTTCATTGCTGCTTATCAGATGGCATTATTTTATCCATGGCTGCCCCTGAGCGAACATGTAAATGAATACAGTTAAGCACTGTGAGGCATGCTTTCTGCTTCCCACAGTGAGCTGTAGGTGCACAGTGGGCAGTGCTGCTCTGGGGCGGTGAGAGCCTTTACCTGCTCAGGTTCAGGCAGAAGGGGCTGGAGGGAAGTGAAAGCACCAGATTTCAACCGTTCAAGGCAGTTCATCAGATCATTGGATGAGGCTGCTGCAACCAAAGAAGGTGCCCTGTGGTTTAAGCAGACGAGGGCCCAAGAGACTAGAACCCGCACACAGAAGTGGGCCATCAGAACAGCCAATTCTCCCCCATCGGGCTGGGGCCTTTCAAATCAAAGTCGCAAGCCTTCTTTCTATACTACAGGACCAGTATGAAGACCTGGACCAGTTCAGAGGACTAAGCCCTGAAAGAGGTCATGTGTTTCCACCTTGAATAGACTGACATGACCCAGTGGAAAGGCCAGTGATCTAGGAGGAGTCTGGAATTCTGAAATCTATCCCAACTTGTCACTAACTAACTCATGTGACTTATCCAAGACACGTCTCCTTTTGGGCCTCACTTTACATGCCTATAAAATAGGAATCGTAATCTCTCAATCCAAAGCTTTTGTATGAGGGTCATGTTCATGAGAGCACTTTCAAAAGAGTAAGCTGTGGATAATACATATGCACAGGGCACTCACTATGAGATGGTGACAAACCCACAAGCCTTCGCAGCCATCAGCCTTGGCCTCACCGCGCCTGCTCTAGCCCAGCTGTGAAGTACTTCTGGTCCTAGTCTTACAGTGGGGTGGGGTCTCTCTAAACATAGCTGCAGGCCACCAAAATCCCCCTCTCCTATGGATAAAGAACTAGAGCTGCCTGGGCTGAGCAAGAGGCACTGCCCAGTGTCCTGGGCTCTGGGTGACTTACAATCCAGCCGCCTCCATCCGTGTCCATGTCACAGTACACCTGCAAGGGCCGGCTGGCGTCTCCGTGCAGGTAGATGGTGTACAGGCCACTGGCAACATTGCTGTTCTGCTGAATTTGACTGCAGTCTGCAGGGTGTGGAAAATGGGCGCCAACTGGGAGCCAAGAGGAAGGACAGCGCCATTAAGGAAAAGGCATGGGAGATGGGTAGTGGAGTTATTCCTCTATTTTAAATTAATTTATTTTAGGATTATTTATAACCTTCTACCACTTTGCTCCTTCCAACTTTTCACTCATACCTTATTTTTCTCACTCGATTCTCATTGAGCCCTCCAAATATACTAGAATTAAGGTCAAGGTCACATCACTTCCTCCCCTGACCCAACTCCCCCCACCCCCCCACCCCCAGATCCCATTTTACTCCCCTGTGGTCTCTACCATGGGATGGCTTTCCTTTGAACCCATGCCCCATTTCTGCTTCCCCAAACATAGAAAAAGCCATAGCTCTGCAGCTATTCGCTCCTCCTTGGACAGTTTTTCTGAGCCCTTCCGACTACATTCTCATTCAGAGTCCACGTTACCTGTGGAAAGGGCCGTGGATATACTCCTGCTCCGGCGATCACCCTTAAAGGCAACCAAGGAGATGGGGTAGGTGAGACCCTGCTCCAGACCTTGCAACTCAAACCTCTGGTCCCCTTGTCTAAGCTGCACCTCCTGCCAAACAAAGGAGAGAGCAGATAGACATTCAGTTTGTCGCCCCCAGCACTCTAGGTGTCAGCGGCATTCTGCTAATGACAGAGCTCGTTCCAGCCCAGTGTTCTGTCCCTTTGAGGGCTCAGTGGCAGCCCAGGGGCCTAGCAGGTCCCAGCTGCTCCTCTGAGGACCATGTTTGGAGATTCAGCACCACTGGCAGCACCAGCTGGGAGCCAGCACCACTGGAGCAGCAGCCTGCCCTCCAGATACCCACAGGGGCGCTCAGTGCCACGCTGAGGCGGTAATGGGGAGTGAGGCAGGGAGGGGGTCGGTTTTTCACTAAACTTCCTTCTGAACCTGCCTTACTGCCTCTGGCAGGGCTGTCCTGAGCATGAATTGAGATCATGAATAAATCAATGTGCCCCTCCTCTTTCCCTTCCTCCCTTCTTTCTTCCTTGCCAAGGAGACAGAATAATAATTTTACATTCAGGGCAACTTTTAAAATATTACTGGCCTTAAGATTCCAGGGGGGAGGTATAATCCTTGAAATAAGGGTTAAGCAATTCACTCAATAAATCTTTATTGAGCCTACCATGTGCCCATTCTAAGCACTTTATTTCATTATTATTATTATTTTTTTTTTTTGTCATTCCAAGTTGTGTTTATTTTTAAGTGAATGGTTTTGACCTTATATACTACTATTCAGATAGGATAGTTCTTTGGCAGTTTTAATAGGATTCAAATTTAACGTACGGTATAACTTTTTTTATTGTTAAATTTATTGGGGTGACATCGAGTGATAACAAGTACATTGTTTCCCGAGGTACATTTCTACATATTATTGTCTAAGCACTTTGACACAATGATTAACAAAAATGGCAAAATGTCCCTGTCCTCATGGAGCTACACTTACTAAGGAAGACAAACAATAAACAAAATAACATAAGGCTGACGTGTGCCGGGCAAATGTGCAATGGTCAGCTAGGAGCAGACACAAAGTTTAGTCCTACAAAATAAGACCCTAAGTTCACAAACGACTGTGTTTAGCGCTGTCCCTTTCACACAGCAGCTGACCAATAAGGGTCAACACATTTATCTGCAGGCTGTCATGAGACCAGCAATCAATCAAGCTGGCTGGCCCAAGTCAGTTCATACGAAAGCCGGGCATGGGCGCTAAGAGTACAGACAAGAAGCATCCAGTACCTTAAGAGTGCCATCTGGGAGCTGGTGGGTCAGAATGTAGCCATCAATCTGAGCAGAGGGGGGTGTCCAGGTCAGGACTCCCCCAGACTGAGTTACAGCAGATGGACGAAGGTTTCGGGGAGGGTCGATGTCTGTATATCAAAAGTCAGGTCATTGTTATTACTAAGGTGCTACCGAGGTGAGGTGATTGTTGAAGTGTTAGCTTTTATTTTCTCCCTACACATCCTCCCATTTGTCTCCCTCTCTTCCAGAAGGCAGCAAGCTCTGTTCTTTCTTACCACCAGGCCTTTATGACCTTTGTTTCCAAAAGTGTAGGCCCACTGAGGACAAGAATTAAGGAACAGGCACTAGGGTGGGGCCCATATGGAGTGAACCTGGGTCCCACTTCCCCAGCAGAGAATGGGTAGGAGCAGTCTAGACGAGCAAACAGATTCTGAGACGCAGAGCGCCCACAGCGGTGGGAGGACAATGGGCAAGCACAGATCAGAGAGGGCCCTGCACAGGGAGACCAGCACGTCTCAGCAAACAGCTCCGTAAGATGACTGAAACGCCAGCGAGGCCCTGGGGAAGGAGCATGACCCTAACTTTACGGAGATTTCTGCCCAACAAGCAGAGTGGGGCTTGTGATGGACATTCAGTTGGTATAAAAATATGGAGTTCTATTTCTCACATATCTAAGTGGGTGGCCTTAGATGCAGACTCTGCACAGAAAGAAGGGGCAGGGGGTGTGGTTTGTATAAACGTGGAAAGGAAGGACAGAAGGAAGGAAGAGATGCAGAGCCAGCAGCACTTTCCCTCTGGTTCCCACACGAACACCAGTGGGAACACATAGGCTCACGTGTGCTGAGCCAGGAAAGTTACCGCTGGACTAGAACTCGTCAACACCACAGCAATTGGTCAGACAGCTCATTTTTTTTTAAGCCAGATAAGCTATGAATGGAAACTTCCATGTTGAAAAATCAGTATCATAGAAGGTAATTGTAATTTCGAAGTTCCAAAAAAAATGACATCTCCGGGCTATTTTCTACCTAGAAGCATTTCATGTGAGACATGAAATGCAGAAGTTTAATAGAAATCAGGCAGCTGCTGTTCTGAGTGAGAATGTTTTGACAAATTTGAGTTTCTGTAACGTCAGCTTGGTTTGACATTCTAAAGTGTAATGTCTGGTATGGATTTCAGTTTATCCATCACACAGAAAAAGCTTGCAAAATATGAACAATTTAAGTATCTTAAGCTGGCTTTTGTCACCTCTGTGACTACCCGCATCATCCCTAGTATGGGCTTGAGCTGTCTGTCTAATTGACTTTCACATTTCTATGAAGTTGTCTTAAAAAATAGGGAAAACAAAGCCAAGGGAAGATAAAAAAGGAAGAGAGGAAAGAAGAAACAGGGAGGGAGGGAGACAAAGAGGGAGAGAGGAAGGAGAGAGGGAGAGAAGAAGGTGGGAGGAAAATGCTGGTTATCTCTGGGAAGCAACACCGAGTATTAGGGAGTCTTGGATGTGAAAAGAGTTTTTACTTCTGTACACCCTTGTTTAGTTTGAAATCTTTTACATACGAGTCTGACAATTAAGTTCGTGAACTCATCCTAGAAAAAGTGCTACATACCTCACTGCGGAATATCACTATGGTCACCTTGAACTACTCACCTTGGGAAGGTAGGCACCGATGCCAGCACCTAGTCTATACTTCAAAGAAATTTTGTAACTCTATTTCTGGAATGGCCATCAGAGCTGCCATCGTATTACTTGGACTAAAATCTCCCTCATAGACAGTACCACGTGAGCTGGTGCATAGTCATGATGCAAGAGCCATGAGTTGTGAGTGAAAAGTTCAGGTTGTTTTCATCTAACTTTTTCACACAGCCTTTTCAGCACATCCAAATAGTCAAGTTGGTTGACTGTCCATTTGGTACAAATTCATAATGAACAATCCCTCTAATATCAAAAAAGTTAGAAATATCATTTTGACTCGATTTGGACTGACAGAACTTTTTTGGTCGTAGAGAATTGGCTGACTTCCATTGTGCACTTGGACTCTTTGTTTCAGGGTCATATTGGTACACCCATGTTTCAGCACAGTGATAACACTGCCCAAAAAATCATCTTGCCTCTCTGAAAGGTCTTGGCAAACTTCAACTCTCCTTTGCTTTTTTTCATCGGTGAGCTTCTTCAGGACCATTTTTGCACAAACCTTTTTGATGCTAAGATTTTCAGTTAAGATGTTCCTAACTATTTCTCTACCAATGTTTACTTGGTCTACGATGCTTCTCACAGCCAGCCAACAACTTTGATACACAATTTGACAAATTTTGCACTGTTCTCCTTAGTTCTGCTTGTCACTGGTCAGTGTGATCTCTCTTCATCAGTGACACTTTCTCTCTCGTCAGAAAAATGTTCAATGCATTTGTATGCTGCCATTTTCTTCATGGCATTACCCCCATTAACTTGGACTAATATGCCCTTGATTTCACTTCCACTCTTGCCAAGGTTCACAAGAAATTTAATGTTTGTTCATTGGTCTCATTCAAGCTCCAACATTCTCGCAACAGCACACAAAAACACACAACAATAATGATCGCCACTCAGCAAGACACTGCCACACGTTGACATGAACACAGCTGTGAGACTATAAATGCTACCAAGTTGTTTGTATTGTGCTGCCAACATACGCACACAGTGGCAAGTTTGCGAACTTAATTGTCAGACCGCGTAAGCATGTATTACTTTCTTGGTTAAAAAATCCTGCTAATTGTGACTAATAAAAATAAGAAAGAAATTCGGGTCACCTCTAAGTCTAGTGGCCACACATGGTGTACTCAGCCACCGAGGGCACGGCCAGGCCTTGCCCAGACCATCTAAAGGGGCCCACAGACCTCAGGATGGACACAGTACTAAAACGTCTCAGGTCCCCCTGAGACGTGATCCCCATTATACTCAGCGAGACCAGAGGCCCCATCGTGACATAAAATACAGGCCTCCAGACCCCTGGTCATCAACTGGAGAGGGCCGGTGAGGGGGAACAGATGCCCCATCATTGTCCCCAATCTGGAAGATGGGACCAGAAGAGGGTCCTGGCCTCCCTCCTCTCCAAACTAGAGCTGAGGCCCCGCAGCTTCTAATATCCCAGCTGCAGAAAGAGTGAGCTGGGCGGGTGGAAGGGGCAGTCAGGGGACTATCTTTTGCACACCATCTTAAAGGGTCACACAGTCTCTCCTTGAAACCACTTCCTCTACTTCTTTCGTCTTAATCTGAACAGTCAAGTCAACATATTACCTCCAAAGGCAAGAAAAGAACCCCTTTGATTAAAGTACTCCGGTGAAAGAGCCACTTCCTTGCTCCTCTCCCCACCCCCACTTATGGAGGAGTCTCCCCTAACACATGTGAAGGGTTCTCTGTCTCTGTCCCCACAGTACCTGTCGGGGCCTTGGTGTCGGCCTTCCTGCTCTCCCGGGCCCCCTTCTCGGCCCACACGTGGACCGTGTACTCCACGCCTGGCCTCAGGCCCGTCAGGACGGTGCTGCTCTGCTCCTTCCCCACAGGAACCTCCCTGGTGTCTCCATCAGCAGAGGTGTAGCGCACCATGTACCTGTCAATCACGGCCTGCACCGGGTCCCAGGAGACTGTGACAGTGTTCTCTGTCACCTGGTCGGTCACCAGGTTTTTGGGGCTGTCAATGTCTGAAAGGAAAAATACTGATCAACATGCATATTAATGGGCCCAAGAGTACTAAAATTTGTGGCCATTTCTCTTGGAGTGAGACCCTTGCATTTTTTGTGGTTTTTCCCTTCATATGCCCTAACTTCTTTAGGGATGTACCTCTTCTCTCCCCAGATAGCCTTTGGCTCCTCAAGGAGAAAGCACAGTAGCCCAAAATCTGAAAATCAATCTACACCATCACCTCTACCAAGACTTAGCAAAACAAACCTCTTAATTCATTTAGTAAGCATATGTCGGGCTCCCACTACATACAAAGTTTAGCGAGAGGCAGTGTGCGGGGTCTCTGTTCACAAGCAGCTAATAATATTGTTTTGGCATCAAGCCAACAAGATTCTAATAGCCCAATGCAAATATAAGCTCCTAAAGAAGAAGGCTACATCCTACTACCTTGGGGTTCCCACTGCCTAGCAGATAGAGGGCACAGCGAATGGAAAGTACTCAATACGTACTGCTAAATAAATCAGCAAAAATTAAAACCTGGTCTTAATGTTCTTCACAATATCATAGATTCGCTTGTAATGATGGTTTGCTGGTTACATTACCATACAGATATACGATCATACATCTCTTTCACAATAACGTAAGGATGTAACGTGAAAGTTTTCCTTATTCCCAAAACCAAAATCACCATGTGATTCATTCATAGTAAAATGAACCAGACATCTACTTGTTCTGGTAGATGTAAAGTTTACTTTTATTAAGTTAACTTTTCCACATGTTATTCTTAACATTAACATAATGTGATTTTCATTTTCTGTCCTCACTCAAAACTCAATAGGAGACCCTCGACAATGCCCACAAGGAAAGATGCATGCACTCAGAGCAAGACTGGCTCAATGTGGCCATCCAATTGTGGCAGAACGTTTGGCTTGTAGGCAGCTGTGAGGACCTGATTGTAAGAAAACTGGTTGAAGTGAAATGAGGGGTGGTGTATACTGTCTATTATAAAGGGACCCCAGCTTGCTTCTCCATAACTCATTGATTCTACCGGCATCAGAGCAGGAAAACAAAACTAGATCAGCCATATGCTTAGCATGGCAGGTCTTACATTCCCAAAGAACAAAGCTCCATTACCTGTGAGGGCCTTGGTGTCGGCCTTCCTGCTCTCCCGGGCCCCCTTCTCGGCCCACACATGGACCGTGTACTCCACGCCCGGCCTCAGGCCCGTCAGGACGGTGCTGCTCTGCTCCTTCCCCACAGGAACCTCCCTGGTGTCTCCATCAGCAGAGGTGTAGCGCACCATGTACCTGTCAATCACGGCCTGCACCGGGTCCCAGGAGATGGTGACCGTGGTCTCTGTCACTTGGTAGGTCATCAGGTTTTTGGGGCTGTCAATATCTGAAAGAAAAAGTGCACTATCAACAAGCACCAAAAAGTGAGACCGTGGTGCTTGCAGGCCGGCAGTTTCCTGTCCTTATGGATTTCCCATCCCACGCATCAGTTTTCAGTTGTGTCGTGGACATAGACCTTCTCTCCACAGCTGGACTCTTGGGTCCTCAAGGAGGCAGCACAGGACAGGAGAATGAGCAGCAGATCCAGAGTCAGAAGAGCTGGGTTACAGTTCCAGCTGAGAGGCAGCAGAGGGGCAGGAAGAGCTGGGGCTGGAGCCAGCAGACCGGGTGTCCAGGCTGCGCTGGGCCACCGTCCTCCAGCTGTGGCCTTGAGCAGCTCTGCTGCTTCCGGCAGGGCCTCAGTGACGTCATTTGTAAAACGTGGGCCTGCTGAATGGGGCTGAAAGTACCGTTCTATCCCATGAATAGTCCACAAACCTGACTCCAGGAATCGCCAGCTGACTTTGTGACTTACAGAGATCACATGCACATGTACCTGACGTTTCTCAACTGTCACATGGGATCATTGATTCCTGCTCTACCCATTTCAACAAATTCCACTGAGGACCAAGTAAGTGAGCAACGTAACCCTCATTCATTGCTGATAGAAATGTGAAATAACGCCACCACTCTGGAAACAATTTGGCAAGTCCTCGAAAAGTTAAATACAGAGTTACCACGTGACCCAGCAATTCCACTCCTATGTGTCCAAAAAACTGAGACCACATTCACAAAACAATATGTACACAAATGTTCATAGCAACATTATTCATAATAGCCAGAATGTAGAAACTACCAAAATGCCCATCCAATGGCAAATGAGTAAACAAAATGTGTTATATCCATACAGTGGAATATTATTTGGCAATAAAATAAAGAACTGATACAGGCTCCAGCACAGATGAACCTTGAAAATAGTATGCTTAATGAGTGAAGCCAGTCACAAAAGGCCACATATTGTGTGAATGCATTTATATGAAATGTCCAGAATAAGGAATTCTATAGAGACAGAAAGCAGTATTTTCTAGGGCTGGAGGAAGTAGAGGTGGGGAATGACGGGTAATGGGGATGGGGTTTCTTTTTAGGGTGATGACCATGTTCTGAATCAGATAGTAGAGTTGGGTGCACAACTCTGTGAATATACAAAAAACCACTGAATTGTATACTTTAGAAGGGTGAATTTTATAGTATATAAATATATCTCAATAAGTCTGTTCTTAAAAAATGACGAAACAGATGAAAAAGCTTTAGATATTTCGAACTGTTCTTGTATATCAGTGCAAACGTAGGACCCTCAGAACAGGGCACACAGTACGCAAAAGAGGATTTATCCACTGAGAGAGCAATAACTCTTCCTTGTTCCAAAGAGATCACAGCAGAAGCCACTTCCCTAAAGTACTTTGCTCACAGATCCTAATATGTATGGTTTCTTTATATATATTTTTTTCTTTTCAAGAAGAAATATTTAATGATTAATCACAAAGGAAATACAAAATTGGAGGAACAGTGGATGGACGAGACCAATCACCATTTACCTTTACAAGACCAACATAGAAAGCCAAATATGAGCTCCTCATTTTGAGATAATGTATAAAAGGAAAGTAAGGGATAGTATGTCTAGTTTGACAGTCAAAACTGCCAGTGTCGGAGCAGGAAAACTAAACTAGATCAGCCATATGCTTAACATGGCAGGTCTTACATTCCCAAAGAACAAAGCTCCATTACCTGTGGGGGCCTTGGTGTTGGCCTTCCTGCTCTCCCGGTCCCCCTTCTCGGCCCACACATGGACCGTGTACTCCACGCCCGGCCTCAGGCCCGTCAGGACGGTGCTGCTCTGCTCCTTCCCCACAGGAACCTCCCTGGTGTCTCCATCAGCAGAGGTGTAGCGCACCATGTACCTGTCAATCACGGCCTGTACCGGGTCCCAGGAGATGGTGACCGTGGTCTCTGTCACCTGGTCAGTCACCAGGTTTTTGGGGCTGTCAATGTCTAAAAGGAAAACGATGATCAATAAACACTAATAACAGAGTGAGATCTTGTGGCCACATTGCCGGGTGAGGCAGTTTCCTGTCCTTATGGATTTCCCATCCTGTATGTGGGTTTTCAGTTGTGTCGTGGACATAGACCTTCTCTCCACAGCTGGACTCTTGGGTCCTCAAGGAGGCAGCACAGACAGGAAAATGAACACTAAGTCCAGAGTGAAAAGAGCTGTGGCCCTGGACGAATCGGGTGCCTCTGGCTGGGCCTCAGCATCTTCATTTGCAAATCTGGGGTTCAAGTTGGATGGACTTTAAGGTTCAGCTGAACAGCATAATCCATGCATGCATCTAATTTCATCAATTACTGACCTGTTTTGTGACCTTGGGCAAGTCATTTCAATTTTCTGCATTTGTAAAATGAAGTTCTGTTAAAAACTATTGTACATAGATCTCTGGGTAGCTCTGAAAACCAAGACAAAAAATGTCATGTAGAAAGGGGGACTTGAATATGTTAAAGTGCCACAGTGTTTACAGCCTTAAGCCACAGAATACTGACTCTATAATTCAAAGTGTAATTGAGGAAAACCAGTCTCTCTGCCTCAATTTCCTTCACAGAAAAAAAAAAAAAAAAAGCGGGGATCAGAGGAAATAGTAGAGTATATCTTATGGAGTTGTGTTATATGAATTAATAGCATGCCCCTGTGATAGGTCCTGGCACAGAGTGGATGTCCAATGACCATAAGTTATTATTAATGATATCAGTTTATTGGTATTTTATAAATGTAAGGGATTACGCTCTTTCATACCACACACACACACACATACACACATAAAGTATTCAAAATGTATTTACCAAGAAAATAATGTAATGTCTTTTTTCCAAATAGTTCACTGGAAAAGGCTTTTCCCTAAAGTCTTTGTAGGTCCTACTACATATGTGCAATGGTATGTTAAAGTGGAAGTATTCTTATCTTGGTTTAGGCTGTGATCCCTCGAAAACTGGTATCTACATTCCATACTCAAGGCAGAACAGTTCGTGGCCCTTGATTGACCAACCATCTCTAGACTGTGAAAGAGGAGAGGCCAAAGAGGATTAAAGAGTGGGTTTCTTTGGAGGGAGCCTCACTGTGAGTCATGGACAAGACCCAAGGTCTGATAAGCAGTTACAATGGGATCCCTTTTAGAACTTGCTACGTATACCCTAGAGCAGCGGTACTCAACCGGAGGGGATTGCCAATATCTGGAGACACTTTGGATCATAATTCAGTGTGGGTTAGGAAGGCTACTGGCATCTAATGGGTAGAAGCCAGGGATGCTGCTAAACATCCTATAGTGCACAAGACAGAGCCTGGCAACAAAGAATTATCCAGCCCAATAATCAGTGCCAAGGTTGAGAAATTCTATTTGGGAAACCCCATGAACTGGTGCCAGCAATATCTAAGAAGTGAGAAAATGGCTGGTTGACTGACGTAGACAGTGGAAGGCCACAGCATTGTAAGAGACTTGTACAGTTGGGACAAGCAATGTGGAACCTACCTGGAGTTACTTTAGAAGCTGTCCAGGAGGATCATCCAGAGGAGTTAGGGTACCCCACCAGAAAGGCACTGGAGTGCACCCCCAGATGTATGAGCAGGGGAAGGGGAGTAGGAGACCAGCAGGAGAGATGCAGTTGTCCACAGGACCATTACAGTGAGAGGTCACGGGTGAAGAGGACAGATGAGGTATCTCGGAATAATCCATAGAAGTGTCCCATGAGGGAAAGGTTTACCACTTGTCAGGCCTCATGACAAGCCCAAGCCAATGACACTGGTACATTCAAGCAAGACCTTCCATGGCCCCTTGCCTCTCTTCCCTCCACCCTCATTTCTCCTGCCCTCAACTCCTTACCCTCCTCCCTCCCAGTTGTCCAAACAGAAATGGGTCAGAAACAGCAGTTAGATGCTGGAAGGATAGTGCTTGTAACACAAGAAGAGACATAAAGAGAATCCGAGCACAGCCCCTCCCGTGACAGGCCCAAGCTGATGGAGAGGAAGGGCGTTAGCTTTAAATGAAGTCTGTACCTATGACATGGGTGCAGATGTTTTAATTACTAAAATGATACATTTTGGGGACTAACAGTGACTAGACGTTGCTTATTTTTAGATAATAAAATGTTTACCCAAAGGGCAGAAACAAAACCAAGCCCTATAGAAAGGGTTTTAACAGGTGAGGACAGGAAACAAGTTGCTTTTGGATCACAGTCCCCAAGTCTAGCTCCCTCAGGGCAACAGTTATTTGTGTTTTTGTCATGCTTATTGCTTGTCAAGGTGAAACATTTGGTATGAGAAGGAGCACAGGCAGAGAACAAAGGACTTTGAGCAAGCAACAATGTTGATCTTAAAATTCTAAAGTTTAGAGACTGCAAGATGAACTGGGTATGCTAAGAGAAGTTGTTAAATGGAAGTGAGGAGCACACAGTTCACTCCAGAAGGGTACCAGCCTGATCTTCCATAAAACCTCCCTTTCTGCCAAGGTCAGAGGACAACCACCTGAGACGGACCATGAACTTCCCAGTGACAGTGACCATGCAAGCTCCATTACCTGTGGGGGCCTTGGTGTCGGCTTTCCTGCTCTCCTGGTCCCCCTTCTCGGCCCACACATGGACCGTGTACTCCACGCCTGGCCTCAGGCCCGTCAGGACGGTGCTGCTCTGCTCCTTCCCCACAGGAACCTCCCTGGTGTCTCCATCAGCAGAGGTGTAGCGCACCATGTACCTGTCAATCACGGCCTGCACCGGGTCCCAGGAGATGGTGGCTGTGGTCTCTGTCACCCGGTCAGTCACCAGGTTTTTGGGGCTGTCAATTTCTTTAAGAAAATGTTTGGAAAGCTTAAGTTTTGAAGCTATGGAATAGAGACCCACCCGCCCATCACCATGATTTCATCTTCTAGAGCTCTGTGGATGCAAGGCAATGGTATTGCCATCCTGAGTCTCTCCCTGAGTGGGAGCCAAGGAAGAAAGTAACCGCTGATTCTCAATTTCAAAGGACTACTCACTATAAACTCAACCAACCTTCAACTCCCTACAATGTGGGAGGAATGAGGTCTTCTTAGAAACATTCTGGCTCATCAAAACAATCAATCAAACTTCTGCCATAACATTCAGGGCACCTCATTTATCATTTTATCAAGGGCCCCGTCACTGGCAATCATTCTAAAAGCATTATTACAGCATTGCAATGGTCACATCCTCCAAACACCTCCGCTGAGTCTGCTAAAAACATGGCTACTGCACAGCCTCACGTCTCCCTGCCAGTGGGTTGAGGGTTTGGGGAGCAGCTCATCACTGTCAGGGAGGGCAGCTCATGGAGGTCAGCACTAGGCTCACTGTCCTTTTCACATTTAAAGCTAGCTTTTCAAAGTCTCTCAACTCAGGCCACATCTTTTGGTACATGCACACTCAAATTTATACACTCGAAATCCAATTCCAATTGACCATCTTTCTTCGTTACCTGTGGGGGCCTTGGTGTCGGCCTTCCTGCTCTCCCGGGCCCCCTTCTTGGCCCACACGTGGACCGTGTACTCCACGCCCGGCCTCAGGCCCATCAGGACGGTGCTGCTCTGCTCCTTCCCCACAGGAACCTCCCTGGTGTCTCCATCAGCAGAGGTGTAGCGCACCATGTACCTGTCAATCACGGCCTGCACTGGGTCCCAGGAGACGGTGACCGTGTTCTCTGTCACCCGGTCAGTCACCAGGTTTGTAGGGCTGTCAATTTCTTTAAGAGAAATGAAAGAGTATAGCATTTACCAACTTTCTAGTTCATGAAAGGCCAATATACACACAACTAAGATGGTGACCTCAATAAATTTCAGAGTCTGTTACATGCCAGTGATTGAGATAACTTAAAGTGTTAATTACACAAGTGGTCTGAAATTCCAAGCATGAGCTAAAAGCATTTCATGAGAAGTAGAGTGTTCAGACAAAACCAACATAAATTCTCAATTCTATAAACTTTTCCCATAAGTTGTCTTTGGACAAAAAAAAGGTCTTCTTATACAGAGTTCTCCTTTCCTCTGAATTTATAGAACACACTTTTCAGTTCCTGGTACCTTGTATTAGTACTTGAAAATAATTATACTCCAATAAATCTCTGTATCAGCTTTAATATTTTCTTGGGGAAGAAAATTATCCTAGAAGTAGGAGCTTCCAATTCTTTCATAAAAAGTGTGTGTGTGTGTGTGGGGGGGGGGCAGGTGGAGAGATTTACCCAAACTTTTAGCATCCCTGACCTATACTGGAAGAATTCAAAATAATAATAATAAATCACAAAGAAATACCCTAATGTTTCAAATGCCAGGATAGTTCAGCAGGATGAGTACTTGTCATGCAACCGCCAAGGTCCAGAGACCGAATCCCAGCCCCAGACCATGCAAACCCATATGATAAATTGTGGTACAATGGTAACTGCCAGGATAATGGTGAAGGTTCTCACCTCCTATGCAGGAGGCCCCCATTGGGTTCCCACCCTGCACAGCCCCATATCCACCTGTGTGTAATGAAATTATGTCACAACTAATGATGTACAACTATGGAGACTGCTCTGGGCCTTTCTCACATCTCTCTCTCACTTCTCTCAAACAATAAAAAGTAAATCTTTTTTAAAAATACTATTTTTTTTTTAATCTCATAATGTTTAAAGAAAGCTTATGAATTTCTATTGGGCCACATTCAAAGTCACCCTGGGCCTCATGCAGCCCATGAGCCATGGGTTGGGCAAGCTTGATATAAAACACTATGTCTGTGGCCAGAGAAACAGGAGAGGTTTTAATTGAGAGTATTTGAGGTCTGGGCTGATAAAAACAATTCTTGTAGAATTTGTCAGGTATCTACATGATTAAACTGTGTTAGAACCTGGGTTCCACCATTCCAAGTTGCTGGCTTTGGACAAGCTATATAATTTAAGTCTTGGTCTCCTCATCTCTATGAAGAGGAACATCTCAGTTCCTACCTAATATGTAACAGTGAATATAAATGAGCTATTCATAGTAAATGCTTAAATATGAGCTCTTTGTTATTGTGAATGTCATTGGAGTTGTGAAATAGGATGTTCTCCTCAAAATGTAATCCTAGAGAGTCAAAAATCCAAGATCCTGGGGACGCCGGGATAGCTCAACTGGTTGAATGTTTGCCTTGCAGTCATGAGGTCCAGGGATTGAATCCTGGCCCTGACCCATGCGAACCCATGTGCTGAACTGTGGTGCAACTGGTAACTGCCAGGAAGGCAGCCAAGGTTCTCACCTCCCATTCAGGAGGCCCCCGGTTAGGTTCCTGCCTGCATAGCCCCACATCTACCTGCGTGGAATGAAGCCATGTCACAGCTAATGATGTACAACTGTGGAGACGGCTCTGGGCCCTCCCCCTTTATCTCTCTCTCCCTCTCTCTCTCTCTCTCTCTCTTCCTCGCTCTCTCTCTCACCTTCTCTCAAACAATAAAATAAATCTTAAAAAAAAAAATCCAAAATCCTGGATGCATGATTAGCATGCCTTTATTCTCCTGTTTAAAAACCACCTCCTCCAAATCCTGAGCTCCCTGTGCACCATGTGCCAAGTACAGCCATGTGGGGTACACACTGCAGGGAGGTAACCTGCCTTTGGGAGCACAGAGCTCAGAATGCACCCCAGGGAGCTGACCTATAAGGACCAACAGTGTACTCCTGGGATTCTGAGCTGGCGTTAACACTCCAGCCTCCAGGACTGTGAGAAATAAATTTCTGTGGTTTAAGCCACACAGTCCATGGTATTTTCTATAGCAGTCCAAGCAGACTAAGATCCATTCTAAGAAATCATCACTACCATCATGTACGTAGCACTTGCTATGTGTCAGGCACGTACATGCATTAATGTAACTCCCATAAGAAGCCTATGATGTGAACATTCATGCCTGTTTTACAGATAAGAATTGGAGGAACAGAGAGGAAGTAACTTGCCCAAAGCCACTCAACTAGTAAACAGTAGAGCTGGATAAAATGGACAGTCAAGCTTCTGAAACCATATTGCTAACTAATTATCTGCTTCACTGAGAGTCTCTGTATTAAGTGACTGTTCAGAACAGAGCCCAGCTGATAATTTAGTCCTTTTCTATGATGTCCGGTGAGTGTTTGGGACCAAGTACTCTCCAGGAGCAGACCTCTCTGAATTTAAGGACAGTGCCAGAGGAGGGTTTAAGCGTGAGGGGTACACGCAGTCTCAGGACACCTGCAGGCTGGAGCTGAGGGGAACCACTGGGTGAAGTATGGGGACCCTACGGTTTCTGAAAGCTTCAAAGCAGAATCAGGGGATGTTGACTTAGGATGCAAATCACTTCCACAGCTTGAGGGAGAGCTCCAGATTATATGCAAAGTGCCTGTATGGTTGCTGCAAACTGTGACAAGCATTCAAATTCACTGTCAAACAAATGGTTTGACTTTTCATGTCCAATAAAGTGAATATTAGAAAGTACTACTCTGGGGGAAGCTGGGATGGCTCAGCGGGTTGAGCACTCGCTTTGCAGCCCCAGAGACCAGGAATCAAATCCCAGCTCCAGCCCATGCAGACCCATATGCTGAGCTGGGGTGGCCCCCCAATTCAGTTCTTGCTGGGGCCTATGTGGGAGGCTCCCAGCCCAGTTCCTGCCCTGCACAGCCCCACGCCCACCGGTGGAGTGAAACTATATGGAAAACTAATGCTGTCAACTGTGGAGACTGCTCTGGGCCCTCCCCCTTCTCTCTGTTTCTCTTTATCTGTCTCTCTGTCTGTTAAAAACCAATAAAAATAAATCTTAAAAAAAAAAAAAAAGAAAGTACTACTCTACTCTGAGAGAGCTGCATGTGGAATTCCAACCCAAGTAAGTATGACCTTCTGTATCAAATAAAAAAGGCTGGTTTCTTTTGTTTTACATTAAAAAGAAACACAACTCATAATTATGAAATTTGCAATTGCTTTTGCAATGCCCTCCCCAACCCTTACAAACAAAAGAGCTGCGACTAGTGGGCATCCGCCTACTGATTCAAAGATTAGCCTTTGCCCTGACATGAGACCTGTGTCTGCTCTCCCGTTACCTGTGAGGGCCTGCGTGTCGGCCTTCCTGCTCGCCTGGCTGCCCCTCTCGGCCCACACGTAGACTCTGTATGCCTCTCCAGGCTTCAGGCCCATGAGCACAGTGCTGCTTTGCTCCCTGGGGACTGTCATGTCCTTGGTCTCCCCATCAGCAGAGGTGTAACGCACCAGGTACTTGTCTATGACAGCCTGAACAGGGTCCCAGGAGACCACCGCCGTGTCTTCTGTCACTTGATCCGTGACCACGTTGGTTGGACTATCAATTTCTTCATAAATATATGTGAGAAAAAAAAAATTAGAGAAGCCATTTGGCTGGTCAAGGTCACCAATGCTTCAAGATCTGGTTCATCTGGGTGACCTAGTTCCATAGTCTACACAGTGCAAAAAGGTCTCACTTTCATCTGTGACAGGTGGACAGTGTCTGCTTGAACCCTACACTGAGATAGGGCTCCTGATGGACAAAACAATCCCTCCACTTCAGACCACTGTGCACATTACAGTGCAGAGGCTCCCAGTGCAGTTGCTTGAGTGTAACTCCAAGTGTGTCTCCCCGTGGTGGGCACAGTGAGTAGGTACACCTAAGTCCTGTTCCAGGAGGCCACCCAGCAAGCATTCAAGAACCGTTAACATTTCCCTCCTAGCTCTCCTCTCACCAAAACAGCTCCACCTCTCCAAGTTATAAGTTTGCTATTACATATAAATTATTGTATTATATTAATTATATTATTATGCTATATTATACTTCCAGATAAGAATTTCTAGATGTAGCACTTACATCTCAACATGCTCCTTTCTTTTCCTGTTCAGAGAAAAATCTCCAAAACTTAGTTCACTCATTGAACAATTCATCGAGCAATCAAATGGCACTCGAGTCACCAATAAACAAAGCAATCAGAAATCCCTGCCCATGCAGAGTTTATGTTCTAGAACAGCGTCCAACCTTTTGACTTCACTGGGCCACACTGGAAGAAGAATTGTCTTCGGCCAAACAGAAAATACACTAACACTAATGATAGCTGAGGAGCTTAAAAAAATAAAAAAAAATAAAAAAAGTCGGAAATAAAAAAAATCTCATAATGTTTTAAGAATTTGTATTGGGCCTCGTTCAGAGCCATCCTGGGCCACAAGGTGGACACGCCTGTTCTAGAAGTCCTCAGTGTAGGGACCGCGCTCCCCACCCACCCCCCTGCCCCCACCTCCACCCCCCAAAAGGCCTCATTGCTGGAAGAAGTCAGCTTAGCAGGACCAAAACCCTTTCTCTGCCAAGAAGGGAGGTGGGACCATAAACTGTTTTGCATGGAACAAAACCTTGGCAGCTGGCCAAGTCACAGACCAGTCACAGCACTGGTCTCAACTGGGAGACAGGCTCTTCCACCCCATCCCCAGCTGCCATGTCCTACACACTGCTCCTCAGGTTGCAACTTCCCATCTGCTGGACACTAGTGACCCCGGGGTGACCTCTCAAGCCATTCAAGGTCAGAGATAAGACTTGTAGGTGGGACTCACCTTCAAGTGCATGTATCAGAATAAAGGTGAGCCTCACTTCAAAGAGCAAATTTACAAAACTGAGGTTACAAAAGAGGCCAGGAGCTGTAGGCACATCCGAAAGTGCATTCTACTCCACAATGAAGCTCCCCCAGGGGCGGTGGGCTATGGCCCTCAGTCTGTGCTGGAACGCCTAACAGCACCTGTCCACACTGCAGCCACGGTCTCGGGCATGAAGAGCAGCCTTCTCCATTCACAAGGGCATTGGCGAATCACCCAGTTGGCATGGGGGAAATAGCACAGCAAGAAACTTAAATCCATAGGGGTGTGGGCTTGGGGACAGAGAGGGGAGACAGGGCCTGTGAAGGTGAATTCGTGAACGAGGTGCCTTTGGATGAGTTATCTACTCATATGCATTTCATGATTTTGCTTTCTCGTCTACCTGCTTTTCAATATAGCAATAAAATAGCTCAAAAGGTACCATTTTGTGGGGAATGTGCTCAGAGAAATCAACCCCTCCTCCTGCTGTCTTCCAGCTTTGCTTCTGGAAAGATAATCAGTTTGGCCTCCAGAAAACCTAAGTTCAAATGCTACTCACGGACTCACCCTGACTCTCCTAAACTTTGTAGGTTTCCATTTTCTCGCCTGTAAAATGGACACAATAGTGCTTGCAGTGCACTTGTAGGGACCGAAGATCACGTTTTATGAAACCTTGCAGTACCTAGAACAAAGTGGGTCCTCACACGATAAAGATCGTGATTATTTTTTAGCCACTGGGTGTGTGTGTTGGGTGGCTGTGAGTGAGACAGGAGCTCTGAGGGCTGCCCACAGCTCATCTTGAAACACACAGGAGTCTGAGGAGTAAAGTTTCAGAGACTGGGCCATTTCAAATGGAGCACTGTGTTAAGAAAGCAGTAAAAAGTGTAAGAGAATTATTTAAAAACCCGCTATTTCATAGCTACCGGTAGTCTAAAGGAGGAAAGTTCTGGGAAAATTGTTAACATGTGAATATGCCAGGCTGTATACTTTTGTGTGCATAGGAGTTTGTGAAATTATAACAAAGCAAACAGTTCTTTATTTTGCACACCATGAAAGGCATAACTCACAGAAGTTATTAAGAGACTCAAAAGCATAAAAATAGAAGGAGAGAGAAGGGATTTTAAACTCGGATTTTGTCCAACCTTTCATTTTACAGATGGAGAAAATGAAGACAAAGGGGTAGCATCACCTCTTCCTTAGTGGCCTGTCCTTCCTGTCACCTGTGAGGTGGCTGTAAGGGTCTCTCACGGAGCAGTCCAGGGACATTTCCCCTGAAGACACTGGCCTGGCTTGTGCTTGCTTCCCTGACGTGCTTCTGGAGCCTTGTCTTTCTGGAAGGCCCTTCTATGCACTTCGATTATGTTAACAAGACGAGGATTTTCAATCGACTCTTACTCTTTCATGGAACTAGTTCTACTGAGTGACTTGTTAAATGGAAAATACCTGAACTGTGTCATCTCCTGTGTGCACATGCTTATATCACCCTTATATTCCAGTGTCTTGTTGAATGCAAAACATTTGGAGAGAAGAGAAAATATTTTTTTCTTTTAAATTAATTAACAGTCTCACCAAGTTGGAGAGTATTTCCTGACCTTGGAAAGTACTGGGTCTTTTTCTATATGTTGGTAAGACACATGACACAGATTTATTTGCAATCCAATAAAATATCCCATCATGCTTTCTAACCGATAGTAAAAACACTTCTTGATGCTCACAGTCTAGTTGGGGTAACACGTTCGAAAGATGAACAATTCAAGCCACGTGTGACTAAATTCTCAGTGGAGGTGGCTGCCATTTAACGGGGCCCTGGAAGGCCTCAGCAGAATGGCTGAGGTTGGAGCCAAGCCAGAAAGAAGGGATGATACTGCTCTGAGCCCCTGAAGGGCAGGGACCAGGACTTCCCATCTTTGCAAGTATATGAAGGGGACATGTCTCAAATGCCTAACGGTACTCTGCAGTTAATGCGTGCTGAGCTGCATTAATTGATAGCTAGTGGAACCATGGAAGGTCTTCTAGGCAGGGGTCACAATATGAACAAACCCACAGTGTAGAGATAAGCCTTCTTGGTAAGAAATCCTGAGAACAGTTGGCTACAGGAAGGGGTCTGGCTTAGGAAGTAGTGAGAACAGCAATGGCCCAGACTGAATGGGCCCATAGAGGCCCAGATAAAAGGGTTCTTCTGTGTGATCCAAAGGCAATGGGAAGTCATAGAAATGTTTTCAAGTAGAGAGTAAACAGTAAGAAAATTAACCAGAAATAATGGACGAGAATGCAAAAGCAGGAGGCACTTTAGCTTGGTGTCCACTAAAGTGGACAATCCTAAGTTCAAATCCAAGCTCCGGCATTTCTTACTGGGCAGTCCTGAACTTAACTTCTCTAAGCTTCGGTTTTCTGATATATGACTTAGAAATAATAATATGACCTACTGCATAGGATTACGATGAGAACAAAATAATATCATTCACAAAAGGTGCTTATATCATGCCTGGAACATAGTAAGCTCTTGATTAATTCACAGTCTCAAGAGAAAGCCACTGGAAACAAGGAAGTGCTTGCCAATTTCCAACTCACTAAAATGTCTCACTAGTCCACCCTCCAGACAGACTGCACAGTCCACATTATATAGCCCATAAATTAAATTGTATCTTATCCTATATAATTGCCCACTGAAACTCTTACACTGCAGATATGCAATCTGTTAGGCAGCTGAAAGTGTAAATTCAATTCTTGCACCATCTCACCCTTATTCTCACCACCCCAAGCCAGCCACTGCCAGGAACAAATGAAAAAGAACTAGAACACTTTTCAAGGACGTCTCCAAATTCAAAGATCCCTTCTGTGTCTGCTTTAGGGAGTAGCCCCCACCCAGCGGCACTATGTTCTAGTTCACAGGTTCCCATCTGGGGCTGGAGGGAGCACAGCCAAGGCCGGCTCACAGTTCACTCTGGGCTCAGGCACGCCTACAAACTAAAACTACAGAGTCTATCTTCCAGGGAGGCCTACAGCAATGTCAGTTTTTAATGAATAAATTACAGATTTATTGTCAAATGTCACAGATCCACGACAATATCTGTCATGAAAGCACGCTGCCTGAGTATGACTATCAGGAAAAGATACAGGAGCAGCCAGAAAAAAATTACAGACCACCTGCCTTAGGCAATGTGGAGCTGTGTACCTAGGAACACATTAATAAATGCCTTAGAAATAATCCAGTGACTGAAGCTAGTAAAATAAGCAAAAAGGCATCAGAAATGGCCTTTTCTCTTGAGTCCAAGATCCTGGGGCAGATTTTCAATAGCAAGTAAGAGAAGTTTGCTTCCCCTCCCTTGCCCCCAAGATAGACATCAGTACGCAAAGATAGAATCTCTGTACATGCATTCCAGGGTTTTTCCCAGAGAGAAGTCAACTGAGACAAAACATCAGAATCAAACATGAGACAAGCTCCCAGTGCTGGATGCCGCTCTTACCTGTCCTGCCATTCAGGAGAACCGGCTTGCCCTCCACGTCTCCTCTCACAGGGATAATGGTGATCTGATACTCCGTCCCGGGCTGCAGACCTGGAAACGAGTAGCCAGTGCTGGGCCCAGGGTGCAGGCTGCAGACCCTCGACCCCCAGCCGTGTTCCTCCCCAGGATTTCCCTTGTGTGGGAGGATGAGAGGCTACGCTTCTCACCTGAAGACTCTTCCCTCTCAGGCAGGTTAAGAGCTGCAGGGCCAGTGGAATTCAAGGCATGTCCAAGGGGCTTATTCTTTGGGAGGCTGGCGGGGGGCGGGGAGTGGTGGTGGGGGGAGGGGCGGTGGGGGGAGGGGCGGTGGGGGGAGTGGATGAGATGAAGTTGATGGATCTCCTCTTCCTCTCTTGGGCCACCTAGCACTGATGTTCCAATGTACTTATAGCTCAAATATTTCTGCTCCCAAAATTCTTTTGCCTCAAAAGCTTCTCTCCTCATTGTAATAATTAGCCTAATTTTTTTTTCTTTTCTCGGCCTTTATTGTTGTTGTTATTTCTCTGTAGTACCAACTTGTATGCTTGTCCCCCCTGACACAAACACTCAGACTCTGGAGGCAAAATGCAGGCAAATAGCAGCGTGTGTGAGACACACTGGTTTCCGCTCCGCCAACATTGGGAACCCCAAGATGTCCATTCCAGAACACGCAGGGAGTGGAGAGAGGAACAAGACCCCAGAAGTGGGCTTACCACGAGCGAACAGGCCCCAGGGCGCTCACCTGCACAGCGCCTTTCAAGGCCGCAGGTGGGCTCTCATGGTTGCATGTTTAATCCTTAAAGAGGGCCCTGAGAACTGCCGGCGCTTCAGGAGTCACAAAACATAAGGCAGCCATCTGACTTCCTGCTCTTACAGCATTAACTCAGACACCTGGGGCAAGGATCTCCCCCACCCCAGCCTCCCAGCATGCCTTCCACACAGCACATCGGGCCAGACACATCGGTTTCCATCAACCAATTTCTCAGTGTCTCTATATCCGCCCTAAGACCCAGGGTCTCAGGGAGGACACTGGGAGAACGCTCTGGCTGTGTCCTCTGTTACAGGTGCCCTAAGCTTCCGGAGTCAGCCCTGGGCTGCTAGAGCCGTGTTTGCAGGCCTCCCGAGCGAGCTCACATCTAGGAGCTTCCCGGGTCAGGGCTGAAGTGGTTCCGAAGGCCCCAGGACCTGTGAGCACACTTGAATGGTACAGGTGCTGGTCCCTTGCCCACACTGTCCCACCTCAGCATCCTAAGCAGACACCTCCCGTCCCCAGGGTTGGCTCTTACCGGTGAGGTCATATCGGCTCTTGGGGTCACTGCTCTTGGGCACAGTGACCTCGGCTACCTCCTGCCCGGTCAGGGGGCCATACTGCAGCTTGTAGTAGTCCACCTCAGTCAGGGGGTTCTCCCACTCCACGTCGAGGGAGTTCTCTGTCTCGTCTGTCACCCAAGCGGTGCTCAGCACAGCGGGGTCTAGGGCGGGGGTCGGGGACAGCAAGAGAAGGCGGTGAAGAGCAGAGGCCTGGCAGGTCTGTAACAGGCCACTGACTGCCAGGTCGGCTCCCTTTCTTGACACAGTAAGTGCAAGCTTCAGCCCAGACCAGTCCCTAAGTGTCATAGAACCACCTACGGAGCACATAAGTGGTTGGTTTGCACACTGTCCATAGAGGACAGACTCTTCCAGGAAAACTGCCTCACCCCCTCCCATCCCCTCCCATCCCATCGGTTGCCATGCAGCATCCCCCCAGCCCCCCCTCCACACTGTTGTGGGCTGAGCATTGACCTGCACCGCTCAGGGCAGCCACCCCAACCACTCGACCCAGGGGCCAAACTGCTCTGCGCTGAACACTCATCCTTAGTTTCAGAGTCCTGGCCTTAAAGACTCATTTCAGGATGAGAGGCTAGGCCCCTCTACATAAAGTTTGGGAAATGCATTTCGCATTTTCTGGAGTATAACATGGAGCTAAAACCAGCTCCGTCCTCAGTCTCCCAAATAATAGCCCTCGCTTCCCAAACGCTCCTGTAAGGATCAAGCCTGGGCAAAACCATAGAGCAGGTCAATTTTAACTTGGTCCTTCTGAGTATCCTCCCTGCACCTTCTACCAAGTGTCAGCACCTCCACCGGGTCACCTAGTATCCTCACACTGCGCCCCCATTGCCCCATCTGTCCATCCTGGGAAGGAGAAAGTTATTGCACACACTTATTCTTAGTAAGGTGTTACAGGAATGACTAAACATTTACCCCTCTACTGAGAAAACAAAATTACAATGATTAATACAAAGGAAAAGACTGCTGATGTGGCTCTAAAGGGAGAATTTGGGGTGGGGGTTGGACAGAGTCTTTGGCAGCACGTGAATTCCAAAGGACAGATCCCAGGCTGATGCTGCCTGGCCTGAATTTCAGAACATGGAAGACAAGTCCCCAGGCTCTGAGCCTTGCCCTCTTCCTCGGTCACAACCACCAGCACCACCCTGCCACCACCCACCCCCGCTGCACTGCCCTAGTAGCATTCCCACCCAGGCTGACTGGCCCTTTGTCAAGGATGCAGGACAGAGAATGTGTGCGCTGGGCAGGGGGTGAACTCTGCTTTCACCGTCCTTCGGCTCTGATTCGCTTTCCTATGAACAGAGAAGGTCGCAGAGCCTTTTCTCTGAAGCATTCCCTTCCCTCCCACCCCCCACTGGCTCCCACCTGCCAGCCTGCAGGTATTCCTTCAAACACGAGAATTCCCTGAGGAAACAGGTCAAGAAGCAGTAATGACAGTGTTTCAAGGATTACAGAAGGAGTCCTACCGGGCTCATAATTAAAAAAGCAAGAATTGA
The DNA here is from genome assembly GCA_004027555.1 of Craseonycteris thonglongyai. Lineage (NCBI taxonomy): Eukaryota > Metazoa > Chordata > Mammalia > Chiroptera > Craseonycteridae > Craseonycteris > Craseonycteris thonglongyai. Next base: position 33,675 of record PVKE010002008.1, read on the forward strand.
ATGAAAAAGTTCCAGATTACTATGGGGATAAGTGTCTCTCAGGCTGAGGCTCCCCTAAGGGGCAAATATGAGTGGGTTTAACTTGAATCAGATGAGACAGAAAGACAAGGTTCTCAGGTGCAGGATTTTACAAGTCCCTGAAGCAAGAAGCCAAGACAGGCTGCTAAGACTTTCTTCACTAGAGGTTTTGGGCGCCATTCTGTCTGAAGGCACAGGCAACCCCAGAAAAAAGGGAAGAAGAAAGCAGCCCAGCAGCTGGGAGCTGGCCTGGCTCTCACAGGTAGGACTCAGTGTTCTCCCGTTGGACATCATTTCACAGAATATCAACATCATACCAGCCACTCTGTGGCTGTGATAGATCAAGACAAGACCAGACCATTCTGCGAATTCAAACACAGACAAAAACATGAACATGGTCCAATGACTGAACACCCTCTTTCCTGATGAATACGAGTGACTGCTCCTTCTTTCCAGGGTAGTTTTAGCCTCCTTCAAAGCTGCCCCCTTTCCAGATAAGATTCATTGAGATGCCAATCATAGAGTGCCCCCCACTTCCTGACCAAAGCAGATCCTTCACTTCCTAAATCCTCCCAAGCCACCTAGCACGACAGTCTTTCTAGCACTCTCTATGAGACACCCCCCAGGTCTCCACAGTGTGCGTTCCCCCGTAATGCCACAGTCAACAAACCCAACTTGTTCAACTATAGGAATGCTCCAAGAGGGGCCTTTGGCAGCAGGACAATGACAAAGACAATCAAATTGTGCAACTAGGATGACAAGTCCCTTGCAGCCCTTTCCAATGCTGAGCACCCCTACTCCACCTGGTCCCCATCATCAAATAGGACAGGGAACCTAATGTTTCTACAAAGACACTGGGTGCCAAAGGCCATCAATCTGGGGTTCCCTGGATCTTTCCCCAGGAGTTTAGGGCAGGACAGTGGCAGCTCACTTTTATCAGCATCTAGAACAGTGCCTGGCACATCAAAATGCCCAAGAAAATGTGCTGTGTGAAGGAATGAATCAGAATCATTCAAACACATAGGTTTTTCCAAGCCCTTGAAGAGCTAAGAGCCTTTAAGAACTTTCACAAGGAAGGGAGACCGAGATGGCTCAGCACGTTGAGCACTGGCCTTCCAGCCCCAGGGTCCAAGGATCAAATCCTGCCCCCAGCCCATGTGGACCCACGTACTGAACTGGATTGTGTCCCTAGCTCAGTTCTCGCCAGGATGAGTTTCCCATGTGGGAGGCCCCCAGCTTGGTCCCCGGTTTGTAACCCAGCTTGCAGGGGTATGCCCCTCATACAGGAGACCTCAGGCCTAGTTCCCACCCTGCACAGCCCCTGCCCACCTGTGTGAAACAAAACCATGTCAAAAACTGATGACATACAACTGTGGAGACTGCTCGGGGCCCTCCCACTTCTCTCTCTCTCTCTCTCTCTCTCTCTCTCTCTCTGTCAAAACAATAAAATAAATTTTTAGAAAACAAATGGAACTTTCACAAGGAAATGCGAATTCCTGAAGAGTCAGTAGTTAGTGATGCTTGTCCTTCCACACATTTTTGGTAGCTTTTGGTGGGGGCCTGGAGGCTCCATTTGTCCCTCCAGAACCATGTCACAGCCTGCTCTGTAGCCCAGATTAAAACCTCTATGGACTGCATTTAGCCAGGTCCCCTCACCCCCTGAGCTTTAGCAAATGACAGTCACCAGAAGATCAGAGGGCAGAAGAGAGAGTCTGGGCAACTGACCTCCTTCACTACAGCCCTCCCCTCCTCCGTGGGGACACAGTGCACTGTCTGTACCTCCCAGGACCAACTCCCATCCCTGCCCCTTCAGGCTGCTAGTCCTAGAGTGTGACCCCCTCCAAGCCCCACCCACACCATTGTCAATAACCTCTTCACTGAACACTTGTCAGTACTCTGCATGTCCCCTCTTTCCTGCTCAGCTGAATCTAACAGGTGGCTTCATCAGATCTCCATCCATCCTGACTTGAACTTGCTGAGGGGCTTAGAGGCTCGCTGAGGGCCTGGGGATGCAGGTGGGCCCTGTGGCTGCTTGTGTGTGGGTGCAGGTCAATCAGACCTTACTAATTTCAGGGGCAGAGGAGACCCTTTGAGTTCCAGTCCAACAGGCTCTGTCACTGGCTTGGAGGCCCCAGGAATCGGTGAGCAGAGAGAGGCGCGAGAACTGAGACTTCCCCAGGAACTAGCATTGCAGCAACTGTGTCCTTCAGCCCAAAGGAAGGGCAAGGGCCTGACCAGCAGAAGGGCACTTGTGGGGATGACGGAAGAAACCATTCAAATGAGGCTGATATGGGCAAAGCCCCGGATCTCCGCTTGCAATTAAGCCTCAGCTTCTGCACATCTTCCTTGCTCCCTGCGTGTCAATCCTCTGCTTCTGCAAATCCTGCTCCCTCCCTGCACCTGTGGCCTTGCCCTCTCCTGGCCCCTGCACTCTCCTGGCGCCTGCATCTGCCAAACCTAGATATATAACAGTGGGAAAAAGGGAACTTATCACAGAAAGTAACCAAGTCTCCCTATATAAGCCTGATACTCCCTGCGGTCGGGGCTCAGACTTTGAAAAAACACTCCTCTGAGCCCGAGGGGTAAAAAAACTTTGTGACTCCTGCTTCCGAGTGCCGCTTGGTTGCTTTGTTGGGTGAACTGTAACAAGGCCTCTCCCGGGACACCTGGGGCAGCTGCTGGCTGCCGCCTCACCTGTGGTGGCGAGTAGATGCTGGGGGCTGCTGGGAACCTCTTTCTTCACGTTGTGCAGGGTGACTACATACTTGGTTCCAGGCAGCAACCCCGGGATCTCGTAGCTGTTCTGCTCCTTGGACACCTGGACTTGCTTCCCGGAGAGCTCCTTCCCCAGCGGGTAGTAGCTGAGGAGGTAGTGGTCCACCTGGCTGGAGGGCTCCCAGCTCACCAGCAGGGAGGACTCCGTACTCTTGAGAAGCTGTAGGCCCTGGGGGGCGACCACTGTAGGAGGAGCAGGGTGGAGGGGTGAGGAGAGAGGGCTGGGAAGCCACAGCCAACCAATCCTGGTGGGGCCCCCTCTCCACCCCAGCTGTCCGGACAGTATCCAGCCATGAAGTATGAAAAATAGGCATTTATGGCTGGATTCTTTCCGGATGGCCCTTGTGTACTAAACACTGCGGTGGAGGGTGTGGGAGAGATGGGTGCTGGGTGAGGCACCATTCTGGACCCCCCAAAGTCATCTGTTTGGGAGTTAGTACTGACCCCCTGCATGCTCACACACACGTACACACACATACACAGCCATCAGATCACATAAGCCCACTGGTCTTCAAACCAGCAGCAGCGGCGTCACCTTGGAACTTGTGAGCCGTGCAAACTCTTGGGCCTCCCCCCCAGACCGGCTGGATCAGAAACTCCGGGAGGGCCCAGCAGGCTGCTTTAGCAAGGCCGCCAGGGGGTTCTGCTGTGAGCTAAGGGCCAAGGACAGGGGGTAGCTGATGACGACACAGGCCGGGGGGACCCCGGGTCCCAGGAAAGAAGAGAGGCTGGCCGAGGCGCCCTCTGCTCTCACCCTGGGCGCAGTCGAGGCCGGTGAAGCCGTCCTCGCAGTAACACTCCCCGGTGTCGCAGAAGCCATGGCCGCTGCAGTCGCGGGGACAGCGCCGCTCGCTGCAGTCCTCCGACGTGAAGTTCTGGTGGCACTGGCAGACGCCGCGCACGCACACGCCCTGCCCGCTGCAGTTCCCGGGGCAGGCGGGGTGGGCACAGTCGGCCCCCACGTAGGGCTCGTGGCATAGGCAGCGGCCGTCCTCGCAGCGCCCGTGCCCGCTGCACGCCCCGGGGCAGGCGGGCTGCTCGCAGGAGGCGCCCTCCCAGCCCTGCTCGCAGTGGCAGCAGCAGGTCTCCAGGGAGAAGGTTCCGTGGCCGCTGCAGTGGCGGCTCAGACCTGCCCAAGAGAGGAAAGGGAGTCGGCTAGGGGTCAGGGTCCTGCTGCAGGGCTGGGCTCTTTCCTTGGAGGAGGGTAGGACCTGAAAGGAAACAGGGGTCCGCCCCTTTCTACATGCACCTGAGATCTACAAACGGTTCCTGAAAACTCACAGGAGCCGCCTTTCCCCTTCCCTCCCCATGTCCTCCTGGCTCCCTCCCCTCTAACTGGTGGCCATTCTTTAGTACCAGTCTAGGAAGCTGCCTAAACTGTGTGGCCTGACAATTTTGTTCGTGAACTCACCACTGTGCGCTTGCATCGGCAGCACTGTACAAACGCCTAGGTAAGGTTTCGTAACCTGGGTGTATCAGTGTCTCACAGATGTGTTTGTGTCAATGTATGGAGGTGTCTTGCTGAGTGGCGTTCATGATTGTTGTTGTGTGTTTTTGTGTGCCATCGCAAGAATGTCAGAGCTTAAATTAGAGCAACGAACAAACATTAAATTTCATGTGAAACTTGGCAAGAGTGGAAGTAAAATCAGGGGCATGTTAGTCCAAGTTGGTGGGGATAATGCCATGAAGAAAATGACCATGTACAAATGCATTAGACATTTTTCTGAGAGGAAAGTGTCACTGATGAAGAGAGGTCAAGGCAGCCAGTAATGAGCCAAACTGATGAAAATATTGCAAAAATTTGTTGAATTGTGTGTCAAAATCATCAGCTGATTGAGAAAAGTAGCAGACCAACTAAACATAGATAGAGAAACAATTAGGAACAACTTCCCTGAAAAACTTGGCATGAGAAAGGGGTGTGCAAAAATGATCCCAAAGGAGCTCACCAATGAACAAAAAAAGCAAAGAAGAGTCAAAGTTTGCCAAGACCTTTTGGAGAGGCAAGATGATGTTTTAGGCAATGTTATCACTGGTGATGAAACATGGGTGTACCAATATCATCCTGAAACAAAGTGTGAAAGTGCACAATGAAAGTCAGCCAATTCTCCATGACCAAAAAAGTTCTGTCAGTCCAAACCAAAAATCACAACAATGTGGCTAACCATTTTCGATATTAGAGGGATTGCTCATGATGAATTTGTACCAACTGAACAAACAGTCAACCAAGTTGACTATTTGGAAATGCTGAAAAGGTTGCATGAAAATTTAGATGAAATTACCTGAACTTTTCACCAACAACTCATGGCTTTTGCATCTCAAGAACACAGGAGCTCACACAGCACTGTCTGTGAGTGAATTTTTAGCCAATAAACAACTGTATTGGAACACCCTCTCTACTCACCTGATCTGGTCCCAATGACTTTTTTCTTTACCCGGAGATAAAGGAAATACTGAAAGGAAGACATTTTGATGACATTCAAGACATCAAGAGTAATACAACGACAGCTCTGATGGCCATTCCAGAAAAAGAGTTCCAAAATTGCTTTGAAGGGCGAACTAGGTGCTGGCGTCTGTGCATAACTTCCCACAGGGAGTACTTCATGGGTGACCATAGTGACATTCAGCAATGAGGAATGTAGCACTTTTTCTAGGATGAGTTCGTGGACTTAATTGCCAGGCCTCATGCATTAAAGGGGCAGGCTCCTGCAGCTGCTGGGTAAGATCAGGCTGGCCTGGAGCTTGTCTTTTCATGGCTGGAGGGGGCTGGATCTAACCCCACCAGGGCTTTGGGAAATGAGCTCAAATTGAAGCTTGGAAAAGTGGACCAGCAAAAGCTACAAAACAGCCCAGAAGTTATGGGGGTGAGGGGTGGAAGAAGGGATTAACCAGGCTTCCCTCTCTGTCCCTAGACCTGTCCCTGCACCAGCCCCACCCCTCTTTCTCAGAACACCTGCTTTTCTTTCTAAAAACTGCTTTCAATGTAGAGATTCCTCAGGGGCAATTCTATGCTGTCTCATTCTTAGTGGTGTCTTGATGCCTCGTTCTGTGTCTATCACACAGAAATGCTCTTGACAGCAGCAATTCCTTCAGACATAAAAATGTAGGTAAAGTCGCTCATTAATATTTGGATCAGCCTGGGCAGTTTATGTTAAATTTTTTTTAAGGTGGTAATGGTAATTTTATTTATAAAATCAAATTGTAGTACTTTTTTGCTAATAAGAGAGTTAACAATTTGCTGAATATCTACTATGGACCAGGACTCATGCACATCATTTACAGTTCTCAGAACTAGACTAGTTGATAGATTGTTGGGGAAACTTAAGGAATTTGCCCAAAGTCACAGAACTAAAAAGTGACAGAACTGGGATCTGTCCCCTTTCCTCTCTATCCCACTGCTTTTTCCAACAGTAGAGATTGGACCCACAGGTAAATCAGCCTGGAAGCACCTGGAAGCATTAACCCAGGAGTACAGAGGCATGTTAAGGTCCCTCCCTGTCAGACTTGCAGATACCCTCTGGAGCTAGTTCCAATGAAACACCCACTCCCCCACCCCGCCCCAGAGAAAACCCACAGAGGTGGGGACACCCCAGACTCAGGGCACTTCAGGAGGCTGGTGGCACACCTGGCCCCTGGCAGGAGCTCATGAAGTGCTTATTGAATGGATAGCAGGTGGTGAGCTCACCGGCAGCTCCGTGGCAGCAACGCTGCATGTGGCCCTGCTCCTTCACCTCCTCCATCTCCTTCTCCAGCTTCGTCACCCGGGCCAGCAGGTCATGCACAATGCCTGCCAGCTCGCAGTCCTGTGGCGTCTGCAGACGGATGTTGTGTCTGAAGATGATATTCTGCTCCTCGGCCTCCCCCAGGGCCAGGAGCGAAGCCCCATCGTCACTGAGGGGCGGAGGGGCGGCCTCCACGTGGACCAGTGCAGACTTGGGCACGTCAATCTGGTAGGTGTGGCTGACGGTGATCTGTTGCTCCTTGTTGCTGCAGCCATGAGCCTCAGGAGTGGCTGGGGCCGAGGCCACCAAGAGCAGAGAACCAAAGAGGAGCCCCAGGGGGAAGCAGAGCATCCCCTGAAGAGCCATCCTTGGAGACATAGGGAGTAGACCTTCCAGGAGACCTGTATCCAGAAAAAATGCGAGAGACAGCCAGGGAGGTTTGCGGATGCAAATTGGCCTTTTCAACGCATTCTGAGAAACCACAGGAAGCTGAGAAACCAACAGAAAGATTTCGTGCTGCATCTTCTGAGGGATTTTATGATTTTTGTTCCTTCCTCACAATTGCACATTGCTGCCTCCTCTCCCTGTTCACACTGCTCACACTGGGGAGGCCCTTCGCAGCACTTCTAAGTCTGTGCTTAACTTGCACTTTCATAATAACCATGAGAACAACGTCTTGTACTGTGTGCCAGGAGCTGATCCCCGTAATCCGTAATCATTACAACCACCCTAACACCAACAATAGAGGCCGAGAAAGCACATGCTATGTGCCAGACACTATTCTACGTGCTCTGTATGTATCACTTCATTCATCTTCACAACAACCCTTCATGGAAAATACTGTTACTAACCCCATTTCACAGCCAGGCAAACTGAGGCATGGCTACTTAAATGCCTTGCCCACAGGCACACAGCCAGGAGTGGCAGTATTGGAACCCAGGTGAACGGGCTCCTGAGTTCACGTTCATCAGCATGACGTGCTGCCTCACACAGATACAGAAGCGGAAGCTGGAGGCCTGTGTGCCCTCCATACCTCCTGGGTACAATGTCCAGGGACAGCAGGACCTGTACTAGACCCCAGACCAATGCCCTGCTCACCACCTCTGCAAAGGAACCAGCAAAAGATCAGAATTTCTTATAAAAATACGTCTCCATGAAGTCTTCTCATTCCAGTTGATAAACTCCCCTTCCTATCAGCATTCAGAGAAATGCGCTGGTCCCTCTGTGGGTCTCTTGACAGGTTACTTCGTGTGTAGTTACTCTCATATATAGCTTGTCCCCTCAAAAAGGCTATGAACCTCTTAAGACAGGATGGAAGACTGATTTCTCTTGGGGCCCACCCAGGGCAGGGGCAGAGTGACACATGTGGAGGAGTTCAGGCTAAGCTGACCAGACGTCCCATTTTAAACGGGACAGAAAACAATGGTCCTGTCCCATTTCAAATGGTACGTATGTGAGCCTAGTCTCACTGGGCTAAATTCAAGGTAACAGTGGCCTGACCACACCTGCCATTTGAAATGGGGCAGGACTATTGTTTCTGTCCCATTTATAACAGTACCTCTGGTCAGCCTAGGCAGGACTGAAGGCTGATTCCTCTCTCTCACACACACACACATCCCTGCCCCCAGCCCCAAGGCAGGAACACAGACAGTGACACATGAAGTGGTTCAGTCAACCACAAATCCATCAGTGCCCAGGTGGCCTGCTTTGTCCACCAAGGCAGGCCACCAGGGCCTGAGTGGTTGTCACTAGCAAGAGGTGTGGACCTGTCTCCCCAGCCTGGTGCCCTCGCCCCTATCTGAGATGCACACAGAGGCAGGGCAGGTGACAAGAGACCCCGTTTACGCCTCACAGTCACTCACAGGCACTCAGTCAGTCACCAGCACACCTCTCGCCGGGCCACTCTCGTCTAAACCACACTGCAGGACCGCCTCTTGACAAGGGGCTTCTGTGACCAGCACAAGATGCGTAGCATCTGTACCAGAGCCCGAGGAGTGAGGAAGCCTAGCCGGCTCCTGATGGCTGTGTCCCACTCAAGCGCGGGCCCTCGGTCCCCAGCGTGCTGGCAGGACAGGCCCTCGGCGTCCAGCCTCATGAAGGCTGTGCACCCTGAGCATGGGTCTCCTCGTCTGTAGTGATGATACTGCCCGCCTCATATGGCACGTGGTCATGCCAAGCCCAGAACTGCTCAGGACATGTTTTGAGATTTGTTTCATTTTTAGTCAACAACTGAGTATGACTTCCTTTTCTTTCTTATCTTTTATTGAGAAGGGCGACATCTATAGTGGAGAAGGCATAACACAGACTGAATATTGTGAATGCATTGTTATAAAGGCAACAGCCATGAAAGCAGCACCCAGGTTTAAGAACCAGAACACGTAGCATCCTAGAAGCCCCTCCCAGCCCCCACCTGACGCTGCCCGTCCCACGTACTGGGAGCAGAAAGCCATCAAGGACCGACCTGGGCAACGAGCTAACTCCATTGGCCAGAAAAGGAAGAAACCTTCCTGGTCATCAAACCAAATTCCAGCACTGTGTCAAATCTTTCATTTTTAATAGTATTTATTTAATGTCAGAAACTGGAGGACACAGAGAATGAGAGCTCTGGCAAAATTATTATCTAAAAAATGACAATAGTATTAAATGTTATTTGTCACGTTGCTGCCGCGCACCAGGCTTAGGGCAGGGGCATTAAGCCTCGTAGTGCACCCTCAGAGCGGCCGTGTACGATCGACGCTACTCTCCTATTCTGGGTGAGGAACGCCAGCTAGTGAGTGGCACAGCGAGGATCTGAACGGAGTTCCACCTGGCAGCTTGCCTGAGCTCGCTCTGCATGGGCAGGACCTTGTGCCCCCATTGACAACTGCGCTCAGTACACAGCTGCCCCTGTGCAAGTCCCTCCCTTGGGCAGATGTCCTGTACGTTGTACCCAAGGGAGCAGCTGCCCTGTGAACCGCACAGAATGGCAGCAAAGAGCTTGTCTTTGTGTTGTCCCCTTTCTCCACGCAGTGCCTGACTCCACCTCTTACCCAAAGCGTGTATTACAGATAATAACACCGCTGATAGCTCCCTGTCTGACACTTACTGTAATACGTCCCAGAAGCTGGCTTCACACCTGGTAGATGCAATGGAATGACCAGTGGGACATTTCCTGGGATCGTGGGATTGGCACACATTTCAAAGATAGCCGCTGGACTAGAGCTTTTCTGGGGGTGGAGGATGCAGGCAAATGGGGGTGGAGGGCAAAGAGACCAGCACCTGCCCTTTGCCCAGAAGAATTCAGAGATGGGTGTTTGCTGGGAACAGGCTGCTTAGCAGACACTGGAGGGAGGGCACAGTGGCAGAGGCCTGTACCCCTGAGTTTGTGGGGACAACGATTTGTGAATCCTGCCACAGGTCAAGTCAATCCCACAGAAACAGGGAGGCTGGGAGCCAGAGCTGAGGGGCCACCCCACAGCTCACAGGAGTATGCGGCCCTGTGGGCAACCCACAGGAGGGGGCACCCAGTAGTATTATGGGGCCTCTGTGATGAGCCCACCAGAGGGCCCCACAGGAGGGGGCGGGTGGATCCAGCACTGGGAGCCGCTGCCATAACAAGGGCAGCGAGAGCCTGAGGGAACCACAGCAGCTTCTGCTCTTAGTAAATAAAATGACCTTTGCCCTTCTCTTACACCCTCAGCTCCCACCCCAGTCAGCAACCTGGGGGAACCAGCAACAGCCCTGCAAGGGGGAGGGGACAGAAAGCCCCGGGCAGCCCCTGCCCTCCTGCTGCCCTAGGGGGACAGTGTCAGGCCTGAACTGGACGAAGGGGACATGGTGCTGACACTGGGGTGGCCCTGCCTTTCTTTACAGGGTTCTCTTCCAGGACCAAACGTGGCCGGGAAAGCTCTGGAAGACTCTTGAGGTTTCTGTCAGAGGCTAGGGGAGGGGAGGAGAGTGGGCAGAGGGAGCTGGAAGGCAGGTGCAGGATAAAAATAACAGTGTTTCGCAATTGCATCTTCAAAAGTTCAGCCCAGTGACAACACAGTGCCTCGTACTCTCTGCTCACTCCCAAGGTGGCAGCCGAGGCTCGGGGGCATCAAGCAGTGTGGCCCCTGATTGTACAAGGGCAGGGCAAGGCCACAGACTCAGGCGCAGGGGCACAGGGTCCGCTCACTGAGCCACTAGCCCCTGTGTGCATCTGCCATCCCCACGCCAGAGCCTGATCTCACGGGTGCCTTCCTTACACAGGGCAGCGCACGTGTTTCCACGGTCCACACCCCCTTTCCCAGGCAGCAAGAGGGCTGAAAAAGCACATCGGTCTCTGCCCCTCATGCCATCCACCCCCAGCCCCGGCCTGTGACTCACTGCTCCCTGAGACCTAAATGGAGCGCAGGCGGCTTTCTGAAGACGTTCTGAACGAATGCAAAGAAGCCACAGCTGCTTGTCATGAACCACAGTGAAGCTGCAGTGGTTGGTTTTTGAAGCCTGGAACATGAGAAACCTCAGAAGTTCTTGTACTAGTTGCCTGTCCTTGAGTTGTAACAAGATGTCCTCACTAATTACAGCTTCTCCAATTCCACAGGTTGGGCTCAAATTTTCCTGGGCAGAGCGATTGCTAGAAAGAAGACGGTGGGTGGGCAATGCTTAAGCTGGCACTTCCGTCGAGAGTACTGAGCGAGAGGGCCGGCCTCGCGGCTCTCTCTCCGACGTGTGGCAGGGAAGCGATTTGCCTTGTGTCACCGTGTGAGGAAGGGATGACTTCACCCACTCCTGTATGCGCAGCCAGACCACAGCCAGAGGGGACAGGGCCACAAATCTCATCAAGAAAAATGCAGGATCGTGTTTCCCAGTGGGGGTGGCTACTCTATTGAGGAAGCTCCTCACAGAAAGTGGGGTGAATGCTGCCGGAACAAATGAGGTAAAAGGGGTTCACATGCAGGGGACGTGTGCAGGAAACCACAGGACACCAGGTATCCCCAAGAGTCAGTCTCATCAACTGGCCATCTCCTTCATTCTGACAGTAACATGGGTGGTGGGTGGTGGGACGGGTGGGGGCTGAGGCAGAGGCTGCAGGACCGACGCTGCAGGAAACTGCTTTTTCAAGAAAGGCTCGTTGAGGTGTGTGCTGCTGGCTGTGAGCGGGGTGGGCAGTGCCCCTGGTTCTGCCTGAGAGACACACTGACGTCACCGGGCTCTGTCACTCGTTCTTTCTTGGGGGCCACATCTACCCCCGCGGCTTTAATTTCCAGCTAAACACTGACAGGTCCCAAATCTTTGTACGAGTTCCTAGCCCAGACAACCCTGTAAGCTCAGGGATGGCACTAGCCATGACTACGTACCCCAGCCTCAGAGCACAGTCCTGGTGGCCAAAGTAACATTTTGTATATTAAACTATGAGAGCCCCTAGGATTTTTGCATATGTTTATTAGATGATGGGCACTGTGCCAAACACTTTATGAACATTATGCTTATTTAATCTGTAAAATCCGGAGAGTCAGTTGATATCACTCTTTGTTATAGATGCTCAAGAGGTTAAGCAAGGACACATGGCCCATAAAACACCAGGTCAGACCATCCCCCATGCATATTCTTCCTCTGCTGTGTGTACCGCCACGAAGGAGAAAATCCAATGAGATTACCACATGTGGGGAAAAAAGCAAATGTCCTCTGAGAGTATTTAAGGGTGGGATTCTCCTGAAAATAAAGGAAACCTGGGGAAGCTGGGATGGCTCAGTGGGTTAAGCACTCGCTTTGCAGCCCCGGAGACCGAGGATCGAATCCCGGCTCCAGCCCATGTGGACCCATAAGCTGAACTGGGATGTGGCCCCAAGTTCAGTTCTTGTTGAGGCCTATGTAGGAGGCTCCCCACCCAGTTCCTGCCCTGCACAGCCCCGCGCCCACCCGTGGAGTGAAACTATATGGGAAACTAGTGCTGTCAACTATGGAGACTGCTCTGGGCCCTCTCCCTTCTCTCTGTCTCTCTGTCAAAAAATAATAAAAATAAATCTTTAAAAAAAAAGAAAAAGGAAACCCAAAGCATAGTAAGTGCCAGTTAAACATTAATTGCCCAATTATTAAATCCTATGCCCACACTTGCTCTGGGTAGTGTCAAGTATGATCCCTGGAAAGATAAATTTGTGTTCTTCCCATAGGGAGGTTAGGTGCTGGTCACTCCTCATGAGAGGCTAGAGAAGTCACAGTGCAGATCAAGACTTCTCTCCAGGCTCAAATATCAACCACACTCTGGCCAGAGGAGAAGAATGAACTCTGAGTCCTAGATGGTCTTTCCAATCCTACGTCTGGCAATCTCCATATCACCTCATTTTCTCCAAACAAGGACACACAGCCTGGTCAGGAATACAATGTAATTTATCACCTACACCAAAGAGAGTGGAGGCCAATGTCTAAACTGCCATTACAGACCTTTCTACTTAAATCCAGTTTTTTCTGGTTTCCTTATTACCTCATCTCGTCTTTACAGTTAACCACAAGCAAATGAGAGCATTGCTTTGGGTTTTAGAAAAACTGTGTCATCATGGATTTCCAGTGGATTCACTGTCCCCAAATGACAGGGTGGACATCACTGAACTATGAAGGAATGCAAGCATATACGATGCCCAAGGTAGCACTGTTCTTGCTGGGTCACACTCCAGGCAAAGTTGGACATTTGTGAACATTTCTATTTCTAATCTCTGTGACACTGAACTCTGCACAGGTGTTCCATATGGGACTGCGTGACAATGAAAAACGGGTTTCATGTGACAAGACTTGATATAATCACATTCCAGGCATTGCTCTGTCTCTCCACTCTCCAGTTCAGTGGAATACACCCGGGGCCTAAGAAATCCCTGCAGATGATGCTCATCTGGCTAGGGGACACCCTTTTTCCTGAAGAACTCATCCCATTGAGTCGGCCCCCACACCAGAGGCTAGAAAAGATTGAGGGTGACATCCCTGACGCAGCCTCAGCACTTTTTCATGGTGACCGCGGACCAGCGTGGTTGTTTTGTGCTGTCAACCGAATCGTAGTCCACTTTGCAAAGGCCCAAACGGGTGATGGTGGCTCCTACTTTTAATCCCCTATCATGTGCGTGTACTGCGCACTTGTGAAACCCTCCCTGAACATCAGGCAAAGATGTTCAGATACCTCCCAGGAATGAACCTTCCTCACCAAAAGACCTTGTCTGGGCTTTTATGGGGATGCAAGGGCTCACACCCAGTAAGAAGATCAAAGGGGCACAAGGGCACAAATTCAGGGACCTCTAACCATGTCGAACGAAATACCCAATCTCCAGAATGACTGAGCATTTATCACCTTATGTATAATTAGTCCCTCTCACGGACGTGAGGGGCTCCTGATAACACACTCTGCTTCCACTGAATGATGATGAAGAAGTTGCAATTCTGCTCTTTGAAGTGTGCTTTTCCACATATGGAAACGGCTGTTAAAGGTCTAACCTCCTATGAAAGAGAAGAGGCTTTCCTCGCTCATTTCCAAGGACCTGCGCTGCTCCCCAAACTCTCTGGGTATCTGGGTCTCACCTCGAGGCAGCAGCTCCTATGGAGGTGGTGGCGCTGGGCATGAGCAGTGAGTCTACTGCAGTGAAACTGGCAAAGCCCCTGCCCGTGCAGGGGTCAGGCCCCAGGCTCCCACTCTGGGGGCTCCAGTTGCTGCTACTGAACCTAAGGCATGATCTCATGTCTGTATGTAGAGCCTCCAGGAGCCAAGGCCAAGAGTTTCTACTGCATCTGGGTGCAATTTCCTCAGGCATCTCAGGAGCAGACCTCAGTCCATCCCACATCTCAAACCACAGAACAGGGCTGGAATGGAAACCAGAAGCCACAGCATGACTTGAAATCATCCCGTTCTATTTCCCCACCTGCAGGAGTCAGCTGCAGCTGGCAAACTTGGGGACACACAGGACTTAAAACTGCATGAAAGAATGCCAGGTGTTTTTATCCCTCCTTCCTGGGAACAATGAAACTGGTATTGCTCCTCTATTCCTTCCTAAGTCCCTTCTCCCAACACCGTCACCCAGTTTGACTCTGAGACCAACAAAAGCAAAAAAGCCCAAAACCACTGATTCTTCACGTGCAGCCCCTGTGCTCTGGCCGCCACTGATCTGCAGACCTGACTGGGCAGGTGCCACCTGATACCTTGGTAGTGGCTTTGGCTTCGTCACGAACCAGTGGACGTGAGGCACTGTGGCTAACCTATGTCAGACATGGATAGTTCGTTATTTTTATGTCAGGACTTGTTCTGTTTTTAATGCTTATATAAGCAACTCAAGTTTCGTGCTTTGGAGTGACTGTTCTCACTCATTCTTTCTCTCTCCTTCCCCCAGCTCTCTCCCAACCACAGAAGTAAATAGATAACTAATAGACCTCCAAAAACTAGTCCACCACATTGTGTCTTGAAATGTTTTGAAATGTCTTGTTTGAGGCATCATGAGGGTAATAGCATGAGAATTTTGGGAAAATAAGTTGTCCTCTTACAAATTATAATCAAAACCTATAAAACTAAGTGTGTGAATAAACTTCAAAGCTCTTCAAGTGCATTTGCAAACATCATCCTAACTGGTATATACAAAGTCTAGAGAAGAAAACAGTTATAGTAGTTCCTCGATCACAACTGAAATAAAACTCTATTGCAAGTTTTTTTTTACGTGAGCTATAACATAAATTACAAACAAACAAACAAACAAAACCCAGGGCCTTGACATTGGGGAGAAGCCAGAGAAGAAACAAAGATGAGAAGAACAGGCTACACTTACAGGAAACATTTTCTACAAAAATCTATTGCTCCGGGGAGAAGCTTCCCTACAACACAGGCGGCAGATGAGATGGTGGTGCTCAGTCCTGTGTTGGAACCGAGAATATACTGACTGAGGGCATGTCACCAGTCCTGAGGAATATTTCCTAACTGGTTTTCACTCCTCAGGGAGGCAACAGGAGACTCGTGACGCTGCCTGAATGTTCAGGCTGGGAAACTGAGGCCCATGAGCTCATTGCCACCCAGTCACCTGCCACCTCTCACAGCTAAAGCCTTGGGAGACTGGCGGGCTTACCTGGGAGACAGCTGGGCACCACTTCCGACGCTTCCTCCCCCAGGAGCCGCCCTTCGGCAGCAGGCCTTGGTGCTAGTCCCCTCGTCCTCTCCTCTCCTGGGCTTCCCTCCCTGGTTTAAATCCTGGCCAGGCCAGGGGAGGAGCCCACGAGGCTCTTGGGTGTTCCGGCTCTGCCCAGCAGGGACTCATTTAAAAGATAATGAGCAACTCGTTCAAACTACGAAAAGGGGGAAAAAGTACACACTTCCTCCTTCGTTTTTACTTCAATCACACAGCAGCTAAAAATATTGGAGGCTGTTTCCATTTAAATACATCCGGAATGAGGTTATTAAAAGAGTTTGTGTGTCTCCTGGCCAGGAGCTGGGTCTCGGGGTTTGAAAGTATGTTTCTAAAGTTTCTTTCTCTTTTCACAGTTGCAGGCACTCTAGGATTTATTGCCTACCACTTTTAAAATGGGGGAAGACTTTTATTACAGGAAGAAATGAGCAGAGACCCATGGGACAGACCCTCCTGTGACCCCCTCCTTCCTCCATTGGCTCACAGCGACTAGTGAGTGGCAGGGCTCAGGACAGCTGAGAGAAAGAAGTGCAGACCCGGCCTTCACTTCCACAGCCCACCCGGACCCCACCCCAGAGGTCCCCCTCACCAGGAAAGCACAGTGGTGCCCATTCCACACCACCCTTCGCCTTTTGCCATCAGATGGACAGACTTTATCCATCATGAAGCTATTCCAATAGGTCAGGGAGTCACTGGCTGTTCTGTTCTCCCTGCCCTTCAGCCCTCGCCTGCCCTGGCTGGAGTGCGGGTCTACCACATAGCTGGAGCCCAGATGTGTTCAGTTCACCTCAGAGACACCGAGTGCTGTTGGAGGGAAAGAAGGACCAGGAGGACAGGAGAGATGGGGGAATCAAGGCCTTGCCCCCAGAAGTGTGAGGGTGCATCTAGAGCTAGATTGCTTGTATCTGAAGCTTGTGTCTCCTACTTGCAAGTGACCTTTGATTTAATCTTTGTGCCTCAGTTTACTTGTCTCTAAAAGAAGAAGAATCCAGTTATGGTGAGGATTGAATGAGTTGATATGTGTAAAGAATTTCAACTCGTCCCGGGAGGCAGTGAGGAGTCAATAGATGTTAGCTGCTATTGTTGTTGCAATTATTATTTTTTTCTTCTCGTATACCCCTCAGAGGAGTCCCTGATAATCTCCATCCTAATTCAAATAGGGTCAAAGTTCTCTTCCTTTTCTTCCTTATTACCACAAAGAGTTCTGCTATCTGCCCCTGGAACTGAGGCCAGCTATACCCAGAGGTGACCGCAGTGGTGTAAACTGGGGCTCACTAGAGTGTCCCCAGCTCCCCAACACTTCTCTTCTCCCTTGGACCTTTTATCTCTGTTTCTTAAATAGAAGAGTCCCCACTAAGAGGCTCCTAGGAAACAGATGTCTCCTCAAACTGCTCTCTATTCTAAATTCCCTTTCACTATTTCTCCCCAAATGAGTGGACTTTGCCAATTCTCTCCATTTCTCCACCTTCCAGGCCAAAATCGGTATAAGAAAACCAATGTGCCAGGCTTCTCAGAGGCCACCTTCCTGCGGCCGTTAGTCAGGGAAAGGACCTGTTGCTACCGGTAGCACAAGTAGGGTGACCAGACGTCCGCTTTTGGCGGGACAGTCCTGATTTTTAATAATTTGTCCTGTGTCCTGCGGCGTTTTTAAAAAGTCTCAATTTTTGGAAAGAATGCACGACAAGCTAGGGAACGGCGGGAGATAGACCAAATTTTTAATCAAAAACCCTCCCCCCCGGTCAATGGTGTCCCGCTTTACCAATGTTAAAATCTGGTCACCTTAAAAAGAGCCCCCAACCCCATGCAGCAGCTCAATAAGACAAAGAGTTCTCTCGTGTAGCAGGAGAAGGCGGCTGTCCAGGGTGATGGGGTAGTGCCACCATCCGCAGCACATGGCCACCGCTTCCTAGGGCCATCTCTCAGCCATCTCTCAGCCATTGGGGAGTGGGAAGGGCCACAGAGGGAGTGCATGCACATTTCTTGAAAATACGAGGGGAAATCGGGATGACTCAGCAGGTTAAGTGCTCACTTTGAAGCCCAGAAGACCAAAGATCAAATCCCGGCCCCTACCTGTGTGGACCCATATGCTGAACTGAGGTGTGCTTCCCATGCGGGAGGCCCCCACTTTGGTTCTGAGACCCTGGTTCGAGGGGCCATGCCTCCCATGTGGGAGGCCCCCAGCCCAGTCCTGCCTTGTGCGGCCCCCACCCACCTGTGTGGAATAAAACCATGTCGAAAACTGATGAAGTTCAACTATGGAGACTGCTCTGGGCCCTCCCCCTTCTCTCTGTCTCTCTCTGTCTCTCTTTGACTCTGTCAAAATAAATAAATAAATAAATAAATCTTTAAAAAATATAAGAGAAAAAACTTTTTTTAAACAATCATTTCAGATATGCAGAAATACTACCAAGAATTCCCATATAATCTTCACCTACATTCTCCTAATGTTGACATTTTACTATATTTGCTTTCTCATTCATTGTCTATCTCTATTTTTTCCTAAAACATGTGAGAGTAACTTAATGATGTGATTTACCTCTTTAGCTCTAAATAACTTCAGTGTCTAATATTTCCCCCAAACAAGAACATATTCTTACATAACCTGGACACAGGTACCAAAATGAGATGAACACTGACTTAATACAATTGTCTAATTTACTGACTGTATTCAAATTTCATTGATTATTTCCCTTCTATAGCAAAAGCAAACAAACAAACAAACAAACAAGCAGCTTACTGATCCAGGATAACTCATTACGTTCAGTTGTCCTGCCATGTGAGACTCCTTAACTTGGATGTTTTTCAGTCTTTTCTTTGTCTTTCATAACCCTGATATTTGATAAGTTATACAGAATGTCCTCAATTTTTAGTTTTCTAAACAGCTCTCCCCAGAGTTTCCTTTAGGGAGGTAATTCTCTTTGCTTAGGAAAATCTTTGAGATTCTAAGGTCAGGATTACAACAAAACAGGTTGCAATGACACAAAGAAACAACACCCCCACCCCCACCCCCAAAAGCTACACTGAAATGAATAGAATCGGTAGTAGGAAAACAGAAAGATTGTGGAGGTGGTGAGGCTTGAGGGCTGGGGCCAGGGAAGTGTGGGGCCTGGAGATGCTCCTTAGAAGCTGAATTACTTTTAAGAACAAGAGTGTCTGTCCGATATTAAAGTGCTTGCTTTGCTTTTTATAAATTCCCCTTCATGGCCCCAAACCTCAGATTGAGTCTTATACACACAGATACTTTCTAAAACGGGTTGGAAGGGAGAGAAAAGGAAATCAAAGGAAAGCAGATGAGTCACACATTTGAGTCAGCGCTACCCAAAGAGAAGGAAACAGCCACGAGATGTGAGACAGACACAGTGCAGTAGAGCTTAGAGGAAGCAAGGATCCAGAGCCAGATAGGGTGGGAACAGGATGGAGGGGAGGGGGCTTTGTATTTCCCAAAGGTTGTAGGATTTCCTGAGGTTGTAGGATGGAACTAATGGCATTTAACTTTTTATAAATATATATTTTTAAATTATTTATTTATTTTTGACAGGGAGAGAGAGAGAGAGAGAGAGAGAGAGAGAGAGAGAGAGATACAGAGACAGAGACAGAACTGAACTGGGGGAGCTCCCAGTTCAGCACATGGGTCCGCACGGGCCGGGCCGGGATTCGATCCTCGGTCCCCCGCGCTGCAAGGTGAGCGCCTAACCCACTGAGCCATCCCGGCTTCCCCTAATGGCATTTAACTTTAAGAAAGGTGACTGAGGCTGGCACCTGTGTTATAGCATTTCCTCTCAGTACCCTCACTTCCAGACCCTTAGTGCTGGTCAGCTTTTCAATGTGCCCTTGCGGAGACTCCTTCTGGAGAAGAAGGCCTTATTTTTTCTTTTTTCCCTCCTCACTACCTACAATATTGCCAAGTACATAATACATTACCTGAAATTCTATTGTGAAAAATGTATTCCTTAGAGTGCCGGAGGATAAAGCTAACTCCCTGAACACGTCGGACATAAGCATAGTGACAGGCACCGTTTTTTCTGCCTCCCCCACAGCCTTGCCCTTCCTCATCCCAGTTTTATTAGCTAGCCACTTGCCTTCTGATCTGGGGCTTCAGGAACATCTGGGCCCTTTTGCCCCAGGAGCTGGGTGGGTTCGGATCCATCTAAGCCAACCAGGGACATCCCACTGCCCCTGCCACTGAACAAGTCAGAACAGAGCAGGCTGTGCATCTGGGGCCACTCAAAAGAATTAACAAATGACCCGAAGAAGAGACAGGCATTGTCACATCTTTATATAACACCTGAAACTGAGTCAGACACCTTGCAACGAAACATAAAAGAGTGTGAGTCAAAGACAAAAAAATAAAAACATACCAAGGATATCAGAGCAGAAAGACAGGAGCCTGTGTATTTTTTAAGACATTGTTAAGCTGCTGAATTAACTACTCTTCAAGTTTTCCTATTCCAGAACTTGCTTGAGTCAGGACTTTGTTTCTTAGAGCTGAACGCATTCTAAGGGATTCAACATGGGTCAGTTAATTTCTTAGTAGCAAAGTGACGTATTGACCGACTACTGAGAAGGCAGGGAGAAAAGGAGGGAACCCCAGGAGAAAACAGTCATAGCCAGTGACAAGCCATGGCTTGGAGAGAGGGAAATCAGTTTCCAAAGCTTTTGTTCTTTTAGCTGCACTGTGTTGTCTTTAGGTTGGGAGTCTATGGTAGCTTTTTAAATGGTCACAGATTCTTCGCAGCTCCTCTCCAGAAGAAGTTAAGTTTATGCCCCCACTACTTGAACTTGGCCTACCTTGGTGATATCCTTTGACCAATAGACTGCAGCTAAGTGACATTGGGATTCTGAGCTGGGGTCTCCAATGGCCTGGCAGCTTCTGCTTTCACCCTCTTGAAAAACAAGTGCCTTCTGGAGAATGAAAAAACACAAGGAGAAAGAGGCCTGGCCATGCTAGCTGAAGCCCCAGACACATGAATGAGCCCAGCCAATACTATCTGAGCCAACCAGCCCAGTCCAAACCAAACTGCCAAACCGCACAATTAGGAGCAAATAATTGTTTTAAGTCGCTGTATTTTGGAGGGGTTTGCTATGCAACAATGGAAAAATGACACAAAGCCTATACTCCAAATAAGGGAATAAGTTAACGTGAAACTAATTTCAACCCATTATGTTGTCCTGTGACCCATTCCAGAAGAACCTGGGAAAAAAAACGAAGTTACTTGTTCAAATGATGGTTCAACCAACATGTATTTAAATCTTCTTTTATTTAAGAAAAATGTGGGAAAGAGCATTCCAACTGCACGCATCTCCAATTTATTTGTCCTAAGAAATCCCCCAAAACCCAGTAGACCAGTGTGCTGGCTTGGAGGGAGCTGGAGTCCGTCCTGTCTGATCCAGAGACCTGGAACTGGTCTCAGCTGGTTTGGGTCTGTTAGAGCTGTTTGGAAGATACATCTTAGTTTCTTTAATTGGGATTCTGCTGAATCTAAAGGAACTGAAACCAACCCCAAACAGACCTTCACTGTCAAGATCTTGTCTCAGCTTGCTTGCTCACTTACTCATTCTGCTATAAATTATATATATGAGGTCTGTAAAAAAAAAAAAAAAAATGAAGCCATAAATGCCTCTATTTTTTGTATTACATGCTGTATACTTTCCAGAAAGTCGTCGTATGTTCTATACTTATAGTGTCACTTTCCTTTTACGGTAGATTCTGAATTCAAACCTCTAGTAGTGCTTACAGAGATATGGCATCTTTGACTTGAAATGTGCAAGTGCCTATAAAAATAGACAACAGAACATGACATTCAGCCAAGAGGAGTATTTATTTCTCCCTTCAAGGCAATGGAAGACCTTGATTCTTCTTCTGTCAATATTTTCCACTCTTAGGTCAATACTTTTTGATGTCCATCTAGTAGAAGTCAATATCTTCCTGTTACTCTCTTTCAGTGATAACAGTGGCGACGAGCCAGTGACCTGAAGAGTGTGGGAGCA
Organism: Craseonycteris thonglongyai; assembly: GCA_004027555.1. Classification (NCBI taxonomy): domain Eukaryota; kingdom Metazoa; phylum Chordata; class Mammalia; order Chiroptera; family Craseonycteridae; genus Craseonycteris; species Craseonycteris thonglongyai. The sequence goes on from PVKE010002008.1 coordinate 55,282, forward strand.
GGAGGCTGAGTTTGCAGCCCGGGCCTGGGACTGAGGAAGGGATGGCAGTTTGGTTTTTAGGGGGTTCTTCATGCATCATTTGTCCATAGAGCACTATTTTGTAGGTATCATTATTATTATCATTATAAAAATAATTTGTAGACTAACTAGAACATGGAGAAAAATATAAAGAAGAAAATTGACATTTCCTATAATTCCCATAGCAGAATAACCAGATTTTTCTCCTACAAATGTATGTGTCTGTGCACATGTATTTAAAAAAGATTAAGCAGGGAATGCCAGAATGGCTCAGCAGGTTGAGTGCTTGTCTTGCAGCCCTGAGTCTGGGGATCAAACCCCTGACCTGGTGCATGCAAACCCATATGCTGAGCTCGGGTGTTTCCTCAGTTCAGTTCTCATTGGGGTAAGCTTCCCACGTGGGGCCCCCCGGGTTCAGCTTCCACCCCAGGTGTGCTTCCCATGTAGAGGGCCCTCAACTCATAGGGGTGTGCCTCCCTTGTGGGAGGCCCAGGCCCGGTTCCTGCCCTGTGCATCCCTGTGCCCACCTACGAAACGAAACCATTTCAAAAACTAATGTACAACTGTGGAGACTGCTCTGGGCTCTCCCCCTTCTGTCTATCTGTCTGTCTATCTCTCTGTCTGTCTGTCTGTCTGTCTCTCTCTCTGTTGAAAACAATAAAAATAATCTTTAAAATTTTTATAAAAGATTAAACAACTAAAATTATATTATATAGAGTTTTGGTGTGTTTTTTTTCCTGCTCTGTGCTCTAAACTTTATATAGTAATTTTTTCCCATTTCCTATATGTGTTTTCAAGGACATGCTTTTCAATGTTGCAGAATATTCTAGCATGTGAATCTAATACATGGAGGAAAGGATTGCTAGCAAAGGGACACGAAGGCATTTGGAAGAGTAATGGAAATAAATGTTCTAGTATATTTTGATTGTGATGGTTGTCATAAGACCGTACACATTTGTCAAAATCCATTGAACTGTATACCTTAAAAGGGTAAATTTTAATGTATATATTTTACATCAATCAATTTGATTTAAGGGGGAAAAAGACTTAGCTAAAAGACCACTTCATAATATGACCCAGTGCTACCCAGATCTTTTCTAGTCTATACTTTCTCAGTCTTGACAGCACACAGCAAATCACCTGGGAAGTTTTTGTTGTTGTTAATTATGTTTATTTTTTTAAGGTGAGAGAGAGAGAGAGAGAAGTGGGAAGGCCCAGAGCAGTCTCCATAGTTGTGCATCATTATTTGTGACATGGCTTCATTCCACACAGGTTGTTATGGGGCCACACAGGGCACAGACTGAACCAGGGACCGAACCAGGGCCCACCTGATGGGAGAAGAGAATCTTCGCTGCCAAGCCATCTTGGCAGTTAATCAGTTGTGTCACAGTTCAGCATATGGGTTGCATGGGCCGGGGCTGGGAGTTGAACCCTGGACCTCGCGATGGCAAGGCAAGGGCTCAACAGCTGAGCTATCCTGGCTCCCTCACCTGGGAGTTTTTAATAAAATAAGAGGCCAGGGTTTGGGAACATGGGAATCAGAGGCTCTGACTTAATGGGCCAGTGGTCAGGCCAAGGTATCATATTTTCTGGAAACTCCCATGGGGGTTACAAAATGCATAGCCAGGCTTGAGAAGCACTGACCTGCACACTAAGTCAGTTGGACCAAGGAGGTAGGAGGTAAAATGGGATGTGTAAATTTCAGAATCAGAAGAGTTTTATAACTTTGCAAACTAAGCATTTACTGGCTCACTGATTTTTTTTTTTTTGTCCTATTTCTCCCCAAAGGCCTGAGATAGTCATTAAATCATTTTTAGTGTGATGTAATTCATAAACCATAGAAGTCATCCTTTAAGCATACAATTCAGTGTTTTTTAGTATATTCACAAGGCTATTCAGCCATTACCGTTATTTACTTTGAGAACATTCTCTTCAACCCAACAACAAACTCTACACCAACTACTAGTCACTTCCCATTTCTCTCTCCTCTGGCCTGTGACTACCACTAATTTCCTTGCTGTCTCTACGAATTTGCCTATTCTGGACATTTCATATGAGTGGACTGGACAATATATGACCTTTTTCACTGGTTTATTTCATATAACATAGTATTCTTAAGGTTCATCTATGTTGTAGCATGTATCAGCACTCCATTCCTTTTCATGGACAAATAATATTCCATCATATGGATTTAGCATATTTTGTTTCTCCGTTCATCCATTGATTAAATTTTGGGTTATTCCCACTTTTTGTCTATTCTGAATATTGTTGCTATGAACATTTGTGTGTGAGTTTTGCATGGATATGTGTTTTCATTTTTCTTGATATTTACCTGTACAAAGTATTGCTGGGCAATATAGAGTAAACTTGTGTTTAACTTTTTGAGGAAATGTCAAATGATTTTCCAAAGGGCTACACCATTTTACATTCCCAAAAGCATTGTATATAGGTTCTGATTTCTTCATGTCCTCCTGCAACATTTGTTACTGTCTTTGTCTTTTTTTTTCCTTATTATATCTTCCTAATGGGTGTGAAGTATTGTTTCATGTTTTCTTATTTGTATTTCATTAATGATTAATAATGTTAACTGAACATTATTTCATGTGCTTATTTCCATTTTTATATCTTCCTTGGCAAAATGTCTATTCAAATCCTTTACTTATTTCTGATTGTATTATTATCTGTATTTTTATTGCTGAGTTGTAGTTCTTTATATATTCTGGATACTAGACTCTTAGTAAATATATGATTTGCAAATCTTTTCTCCCATTCTTTGAATTGTTTTTCCAATTTTTTGAAAGCATCCTTTGAAGCATAAATGTTTTTTAATTTGATAAAGTCAAATTTACTTTTTTATTTTGTTGCTTGTGCTTTAATTGTTATATATAAAAAACCATTGACTAATCCAAGGTCATGAGACTTACAAGTTTTCCTCTAAGATTTTGAGAGTTTTAACTCTGACATTTAGTTTGCTGCTCAATTCAAGTTAATTTGGTATCTGGTGTGAGATAAGGGTCCAACTCCATTGTCTTGCGTGTGGATATCCAGTTGTCCCAGCACCATTTGTCAGAAAGACTATTCTTTCCCTCATTGAATGGGCTTGGCACCTTCATTGAAAATCATAGTCATGTATTTTTTTTTTAAGTATTTACTTTTGGACAGTGCCCAACATGGTCCCCTACATCTCCAGCTTGCTTCAACAGTGTTTGGATGGAACAGACCCAGGATGTACCTTCTTCCAGTTTAGGACCACCCTCCCACCTCTTTTCCAGTCTCAACCTTTGGAACTATCTCAGCCATCCTTGGCTTCAGAGACCAGTCAGCACTGGTTTTTTGTTTTGTTTTTTGAGCTTAAGTCCTTATTACCAAGCAACCACGAGTTCCCAAGTTGGTCAGAATTATTCCACTGAGGTGGGGGCTGCTGTCAATCACCTGGTCGACATGCATCTGTGGGCTTCCTATACCTACCTCTCTCTGGGCTTCTATTTTGACCGTGACAATGTGGCTCTAGAGGGCATGAGCCACTTCTTCCAAGAGTTGGCCAAGGAGAAGCGCAAGGGTACCCAGCGTCTCTTGAAGAAGCAAAACCAGTGTGACAGTGTGCACCCTCTTCCAGGACATGCAGAAACCTTTCCAAGATGAGTAGGGTAAAACTCAGGGTTTCATGAAAGCTGCCATGGTCATGGAGAAGAACCTGAACCAGGCCCTTTGGCATCTGCATGCCTTGGGTTCTGCCCACACAGAGCCCCTCTGTGACTTCCTGGAGAATCACTTCCTAGAGAATCACTTCCTAGAGAATCACTTCCTAGATGAGGAGGTGAAACTCATCAAGAAGCCAGGTGACCACCTGACTCACTTCTGCAGGCTGGCCAGCCCCTAGGCTGGGCTGGGCAAGAGTCTCTTCAAAAGGCTCATCTTCAAGCACAACTAGGAGCCTTTGGAGCCCAGAGGCCTGTGAGTGGCCCCTCTGCCTCCCCCTTGTGTTGGGTTTCTCCCTGAGCTTCTCCCTACAACCTCTAGGCAACCTTCTAATCACTTTGGAACCCTCTCCCATGTGTGAACCAAATTGAAACATTAAAGCTTTTCACAGTAAAAAAATAAAAATAACTGTATTTACTTTTGTTCACTTGAAGATAATTTTAATTATTCTGTCAGCTGATTAGGAGCTTAAGTCCAACTTTCCATGTCTACACATCAGTGGGTACAGTGTCTAATAGTTGTGACTTTTAAGTGCCAGGTTCCCAGTAGGTCCTTAATTTGATAAACTGATCTTGAGGTTAATTAATATAATAGATATAGCATAAGTTGGTTGGCCTGATTCAAGCAGATCTCTCTCAGCCAAAAGGACCAAACTGATCTGTACAAGTCAACAGTCTTAGGATCAGAATAGTGGCAGAATCCTTAGGACCACAGATGTCTAATAAGCAGGACTGGGGAAGCTGGGATGGCTCAGTGGGTTAGGCGCTCACTTTGCAGCCCCGGGGACCGAGGATTAAATCCTGGCCCCAGCCCGTGTGGACCCATATGCTGAACTGGGGAGTGCCCCCAGTTCAGTTCTCACTGGGGCGAGACCCCAGACCAGTTCCTGCCCTGTGCAGCCCAGCGCCCACCTGTGGAATGAAACTATGTGGAAAAACCAATGATGTGCAACTATGGGGACTGTTCTGGGCCCTCCCCCTTCTCTCCGTCTCTGACTCTGTATCTCTCTCTCTCTGTCAAAAACAATAAATAAATCTTTAATAAGCAGGACTACACTTTTGTCTGGGTATTTTTCTCTATCTCATGTCAGTCATGGCTAAACCCTGACTTCTTTCAAGCCAATCATAGTAATTGCAATCTTTTTGACATAATTTGATTTAGAAAAAGATACCTGACCTACTTTTGTCAAATGTGTTTTCTGAAAAGTTTTCTTTGTATCAGAAAAGTTGGTCCTTCTCCTTCCAATGGCTGTTGTCATGCTTGCTTGGAATATGGCAGGATCTTTTAACCATAAGGAAAGCTAAACAGGACAAAAGATGACAGAGCAGAAATATGGGAAGGATCTGGGTCCTTAACAGCATTCTTAAATCCTGGAATTAACCAATGTTGAGATTTCGCAGTATCTGGGATAATATATTTCTTCATGTTTTAAGCCAACTGGGTTACAATACTGTTACTTATACTCAAATTGTAGTAGTTGAAGAAGGAAGGGGCTGTAGAAGAAGGAAGCTGCCTAGGTCTGCGGTAAATAAGCTGGAAAGGCACCCGATGAATCTCTCTCCCCTCAGGACAGAGGCTCCACTAATTGACTGCATTTGACAAAGTGCTGCAAGCTAGCATATGTGGGAGTAACTGGTGGCCATGGGCTATAATTAACACGGGAAGAAGTACCCTCCTAGTGACTTCCAGGTGGGCATATTAAACAGAAGGAGGGCAGAAGCAAGGTGGTGGTTCTTGGGTCACAGAGGTTTGTTTTTGGGGAGCAGTTGGCTTGGCCCACTAGGCCTAGCAGCAGCTCTGGTGCCTGACCCCGGTAGTGTGGTTATGGAAGATAGACAGTGTTTGAAGGCAGAAACGCGCTGCCTACGCATGTCTCTGGTGCTCTGACAATAAACAATTATTCTACAATCCAACTCCTGTGTCCATCTATTGGCTGAACAGTGCAGGCAGCATGAACCCGGACTTGGCTGTCTTCCGGTAATAAAATCATTCTACCCAATACAGATCTCCTGACTTTCCACAGAAAATGCTCCTGAGACTGCAAAACTTTCACGGCACTCTAAAACTGAGCACAATGACCCAGGAACTTGAAATTCTGCCAGGGGAGTTTCCAAACTTAGCCCCAGAGGAAGCTTCCCTGAGCTCTGCAAGGAGATCCACCCTCTAGGATGATGTACATACTCGTAAGTCCAATGCCACCACCAACAGCGAGTCTCTGGTTTCTTCAGAGAGAACAACTCATCTCTATTGCTTTTCTAAAAAGGGATAGGGTTTTGGTTAAGGTGTTTAATATATTCTTATCTTCTAAAAACATCTGGCTATGAAGTAAGTGCTTATACATGCTAGGTGGAGTACTAAAATCTCAACAACTTTGGATTGAGAAGGAGCCAGGAGAGCCCATAGATATAAGAGTCTCTTCCCTGGCAGTAGTCATCCACCCTATGGCTTTGACCTCTAGCCAGGGCTGCTCATCACCCTGGCACGAAGGAACTTTCAGGTGTTCATTGAAGCCAGCATGTATGGGTTTTCAAGAGCTGATTATGCGCATCTCTTCCTAACTCTGCCTAGCTCAACACTTGGTGACCTTCCATTGGTAGCTTAAAAATCAGCCACTGTGAGAATATTTATACCATGAAAATCAAACAAGCTTTTTCTCATTGGAGAGCCAGCTGTTAAACATTACCAGCACACCACTGGAAATTCTTCTATCAGTCATCCTGGAAATTAGAGGTTTCTTTACACTACCAAGGTATCATAACATCTCCCAAACTTCATAGCTATACGGTAAATCAAAGAGAAGGAAGACCCCACTGTCCCTCCCTGAAGATGACTCACTGGTTAAAAAAAAAAAGATAGGAAAATCCAATCATTTGCTTTGCAGCCTGAGTCAGAGCCTCCATTTCAAATGTTCTGAAGGCCAGACAGTCCAGGCTTTTGTGGGGTTTTGTTGTTGTTTGTTAGTTGTGTTTTAAATAATTTTGATTCTCCCTAATAGCGTAACTATCAACATTTTTGTTGTTGTTGTTTTTAATTATTGTTTTCTAAGAGTGTAGGATTATAGCAAGGCTGCTTGTATGGTAACTATTCCATTGCATGCGAGGGCAAAGCCACAGGTAATGACAAGGTCTTATGGTGGAACTGCTGAGGTCACCCATTTGAGGCCATCTGTGGTCTGTGGGTGGTTCCCTAAGTGACAAAGGGACTGGGCTCCCACAGGGTACCCCTGCAGACTGCATCCCTCTGGCCCTCCCTCCTCCTATCTCCTTTCATCTCCGTTATCCCATATCTATCCCTGGTTGACTTTATGGACTCTTCTTTCTCCCATTCCCTCTTGCCAATTTCAGGTTTGGGAAACGTAAAGTGAGCAAAATTTATTATTACCACAATGTCATCCTCACTAGAGCCTAAGGCTGAAGACAGATGTTTTTGTGAGTTGTGGAATGTTTTAGATGTACGAAAGGTTTAGAGACAAGTATTATAAACACGCTTGTATCTCTACCCAGCTTAGGAAATAAAACACTATAAATACTGTTAAAGTTCCTGATCATATTCCCCTCCCTCCAAGAGAAAAACTTTCCTGAAATTGGAACTGTCATTGCAGTACATGTCTTTATATTAATACTTTCATTACACATGTGTACACATAAGCCAGAACAGCATATAAAATTCCTTTGTATGCTTTTAAGATTGATGTAAATAATATCATACTCATATATGTTGTATGTGTATTTTGCAACAACTTTGTTTATTCCTATCAACATGATGTTTTTATACACGCTCATATTAGTTTCTTCCTGCTGCATAACAAACTACCGCAAAGGCAGTAGCTTTGAACAACACAGTTTATTATCTCAGAGTTCCTGAGGCTTAGGAGTCCAGGAACGGCTTCACTGGGTCCCCGGCTCAGGGTCTCACAGGCTGCAGTTAAGGCACTGGGTGGGCTGTGTTCTCATCTGGGGGCCTGACTGAGGAATGGTCGACGTGCAAGCTCACTCATATTGTTGGCATAATTTACGTCCTTGAGTTTGTATGGCTGAGAGTCCTAGTTCCTCCAGGACACCTGGTTCCCCACCATGTGGCGCCCTCTCCAGGCGGTACACATTGTAGCAGCTCGCCTCTTCGAGGCCAGGGGAGATGTCTGTCACTCTAGTCTGATAAAATGGAGTCTTATATAACATGTAAGCATTATCCCATCAGTTTGGTCGTATTCTATTAATTAGAATCAAGTTACACTCAGAGGAGGGGACTGCACAAAGCTGGGGGCACCAGTGGATGGGAATTACTGGGACCTGTCTGCATAGAATCTATCTGCCACAAGGTTAATTCACATTACTCTACATGTCCACTTACTTCTGTTGTTATACAAGTATATTATTGCATATATGAATATGCACAAAAATCTACCCATCTTGCTGTCAATGATATGGCTCGGTAATTATCCAATGAGTTACTATTACACAGTATGTCATGCTTAATAATCTTTACAGGTGTTTTCTATACATGGGAGAAGGTTTCTAGACCCTAAAGTGCACATGTGTGACTTCACTAGATATGGCTACTCTACTCTCCAGAGTACCTGTATCTATTTGCACTTAGAAGTGTGTGACTCTTCCCCATGATTACATATACTCCCCTATTCTTGCAATTAACAGAATTATTTTTATATTTATATATTATAACAATGGTATCTCCTAGTTCTGATTTTCATTTCCTTTATTACTAATGAGATTAAATATATTTTTATATGTTATTTTGGTTTCTTTTTCTGGGAACTGTCATGGTTTATTTTTCTTTTTCTTATTAATTTATAGTCCTTGATGTACCCTGCTTTCTAATTCTTTGTCTGTATTATTGTAGTACTGATATTTTCTTCTTATTTGTGCTTCTCTATTTGTGCTTCTTGCTTTCTAGTATTTTGATACACAGATATTTTATATTTTAATTTGGTCAAATTTATCAGTCTTTCCCTTTATGACTGACTCTTTTTATGACTTGTTTAAGAAATATTTTCCT
>PVKE010002008.1:64111-89020 GCA_004027555.1 Craseonycteris thonglongyai
AAAAAAAAAAAAAAAAAAAAAAAAAAAAAGAAATATTTTCCTATCTTAAGGTCACAAAGATAGTACCTATGTTTTCCTACAAAGGTTCTTAAAGTTTGCTTTAACACATTTAGATTTATAATATACCTAGAAATGATCTTTGGGATATAAAGAAAGCATCCAATTTCATTTTTCTCTGTAGATATTTAGTTGTTACAGCACTGGATTGAATAGGCCATGTTTGCCCCTCTAATATGCCAGGTCATCCCTTACTATCAAGTTTTCATATAGGAATGGGTTTGCTGCTAGGTTCTCTGTTGTGTGCCCTTGATCTATTTGTTTTATTCTACACCAATACACTCTGCTTTATTGTCATTTTTAATAAGTTTTAATACATTAACAGGCATACACTACCATCTCATTCTTTTCTTCCAAAAATTTTAGTCTATATTCGACCTTCATTCTTTCATATAAACTCAGATTCTGATTATCAAGCTCCATGAAAGGCCTTGCTGGGATTTGATTAAGGTGGTCCTCAATTTGCAGATAAATTTAGAGACTTTCGTGTGCTGAACAGTGTCTCTGGAATTTATATATTAAAGTACTTATACCCAGTACCTCAGAATGTGTCTTTGGAGATAGGATGTTTAAAGAGGTAATTAAGGTTAAAAGAGGTCATAATGGTGAGCCCTAATCTACTATGACTGGTGACCTTATTAGGATATTATGACACAGACATTCATGACCATATGAAGACACAGTGAGAAGACAGCCATCTGTAAGTCAAGGAGAAAGACCCCAGGAGAAACCCCAACTTGATCTCAGATTTCTAACCTCCAGAACTGTGGAAAAAAAAGTAATTTTCTGTTGTTTAAACCACCCTGTCTCTGGTATTCTGTTTTAGTAGCCCTAGTAAACTAACACAGAGAATACTGACATAGTCACAACACTTGAGTTTTTCTACCTATAAACATAGGCCATCTCTCCATTCACATAGACCTTCTGTCAGCAAAGTGTTACAGTTGGCTCCACAGGGATTTTATATATCTTTTGCTAGATTTACTCTAAGTTACCTTAATTTTTGTTTTTATTCTCTTATTAATTCCAACATTTTGTGTAGATTTTTCACAAGCTTCAAAATAAATAATTATATTTAAACAATGACAGTTTAATTTTCTTCTTTACCTTCTTTTTTATCCTTATAATTTTGACATAATGGAATAGAAGCACTAAAAGCTGGTACCCTGGTTTTGACCTTGATCTTCAAGGACATGATTCTACAGTTTTAAGGAAATATATATATATATACATCCCCCCTCCCCCCCTTAAGAGGTGTTGCCACCTCACATGCTGAAGCACATGCTCAGTAAATCCATCCCCAGCCACTTCTTTTTCTGGTCCCTTCTTGCTCATTTCCTTCCATTATACTCTATCTGTTCTGAGCCCCACATCTTGAAAATAAAGTGGGTTAATGTGGATATCCACACTAAAATGCTGATGTCTGATCATTGATCAGATGGCACATTCACATTTTGAGGCAAAGTCTAGGCTGCAGAAATAATGTGACTTTAGGGCTTGAGTGTTGACACCTCTTCAGAGCTCAACAGTAATGGAAAACATCGCTTGCCCCCTTTATGACTCCCTCCTGAAAATACCACTTCTCTAATGCTTGCTATCTGGGTATCCGTATCAGACGAACCCAGATTAAACTAAGAGCAATTCCAAAGGATGCAGACTTGATGTGCTCCCTTATTTTCATCAAATTACCCAGGTACACACCCCACTTGCAGTACTTACTCATACGGCCTTGGGCAAGATGCTTGTTTCTTTTGCCTCAGTTGCCTTACCAATCAAATAGGATCACCATAGCACCTACTCACAAGTGGGATTAAACGAATCATTCAAGTAACACATAGGGAACAGGACCTGGCACAAAGTACCACTTGATAAACGTTAACTAAGCCCATGGGGTGGCCATCTTCGCATTGCCCTTCAGTTACTTAGCAGATTTTCACTTTTCTTTTTCTTTAAAATTTCAAAACATGGCATTTCAATGTTACTCTATTCCCCGTATGTTCCACCCTGCAGCCTGGCACAAGAATACCGCTGTAGTTTATTGTGAAAGTTCACCCAGCCCTGCCTGTCAGCAACTGCATTGCTACTCTCCTGGCCTTTTTCTAGTATTTAGCGCTGGATGTCACTGGCTTCCAGGCCAGCTTTTGACAATGAATGAAATGCTGAGCGAGAAGCAAGCAATCCTAAAAGGACAGAGCTGAACTCAACCATAGAGATGCTGGTATGCTGGCAGGACCCCAGGCCAGGCCTGGTTTGCAGCAGCATCTCTTAGGAAGTCTAATGTTACACCCGGGGCTCAGTAGACCTGGTGAGCTTAATGACATTCGTGCCAGAGCCACAGGGAGGGGGGGTGGCTTAGTGAATGACTGGCCTTGTTTCTTTCCAGTAATATACATCAAGCAATGAGGTTGCTAGACTGTAATCTCTGGGAGGGCAGAGAGCTGCCACTCCTGTTCAAAATGTAAATCTAACCCCTAGCACTATGCATGGTACATATTAGGCACTTAGCAAATACACACGAGTTTATCGTCATTTGCCCCAGCATCCACCCCCAGTAAGGCTCAATGAGGCCTCCAGACACTCAACAGACAGTTAATAAATACTGGTGGGTGCTCCAAGTGGTGGTTGTGTGGTACAATAGGTGCTAGTCTCAGTGACCCTGTCTTGTAATACCCTGTCTGTTACGCTTACATGAGTTCACATGTTTCCAACAAAACACTGCTGAACAAATATGGTCTGTCCACTAAGTAAGATGTTCTGTCCACAGTGATGAAGTATTAGATGCACTGCCATTCTTGGCAGCAGCAACTATGTATTGCAGATCTACACCAGGCCAGGCTCTGTGTAGGTGAGAAGGTACAGAGGCTCAGGACGCCAGCCTTGCCCACGAGGTAGCTCAGTGAGGCTTTGGTCAGGAAAACAGAAGCCCTAACCTGAGATAAGTGTGGTTCTGAGCTCAGGGTGGAATACGGAAGGGATGGGACGAGGTTTGGGTGTCAACAGACAATTCAGCAGGAAAGGCTTCTAAGTGTAAATTGAGAAAACCAACATTCAGAGGCAGTTAACCTCTGCCAAAAACCTGAGAAGCAATGCAGTCTGTGCTTAAGGCAAAAGCATTGTCATGAGAGTTGTTGCCTTAGAAAAAGGGTTTGGATAGAGTCAGAACCTAAGGAAAGACTGTCAAGCAGATAATAAAAGAGACAAAGGCCATGGATAGGAATCTACCTATACATACTCATTCACTCCCTGTGCGTTTAAATTACCCATCCGGTATACACTTATTACTAAGCATTGAGCCGGGTGCTTGGGCTTCTAGACAGTGAGGAATCACCGACCATGTCTAGGAAAGGAAATAATATGATGATATTTTTAGTGCAGGGAGATCATTTAGAAAATGCCTATGCGCTGACAAAACAAAGGACATACACCTCAGTGTAAACAGTGTTTGCCTCTGAATGGCGAGATTGTGAGTAAATGTTATTTTCTTTTCTAAATCTTTCAGTAATTTCAAAATACCCCATTCATTTCAAAATGAATGTATGTTACTTTTTATTAGGAAAAAAAAAGTTTTAATAAAGAAGATAAAAAGATCAAACCAGTAACAGTGTGGAGGAAATTTATCACATATTTTTCATTTGATGTTTTCCTGACTAAAATACCCTTCCTTTCCTTTCCCTTCCTTTCACTCTCTTCACCTTCACCTGGTTACCTCCTAGTTATTTTTCAATTTTCAACTGAAATTTTCCTTCACAGAAAAGACTTGCCCAACCTCTAAGGCTTGGTTAGGTCCCCATGTGTGGCACTCTCAGCCCTGGGGTCTCCAACCACTTATCATACTTACATGTGTGGGTTGGAGGTCTGTCTTTCTCCCCAGAATAGAAGCCACATAGGGCAGGCATCGTTTGTGCCTTGTTCATAGCTGTTTCCCAAGCACATTGGCCACTCCATCAATATTGTTGGAATGAATAGACAATTACTTTAAAGGATCTAAGACTGGAGATAGGAAGATTAGTAAGGAGGTAGTTATACTAGTCTGGGCAAGGGCAGAGGGAGCCAAGAGAAAGGACAGAGTGATGGCAGGGAGAAAACAGGCCATGGAGATGTCATGGTAGCAAATATGCAGAACCTAGTGATTTCTTGGATTCATTAAGCAAGGAGTACAGGTTTGGGGAATATTCTGGAGGTAGAACTGACAGGACTTGCTGATGGAGTAAATGTGGGAATGATGGAAAGAGAACTATCAAGGAGGCCTCAGGGGTTTTTGTTTCGAGCAGCTGGATGTAAAATGATACAATTTCCTAAGAGGCAGAAGGTATTTGTTGGGGAGAGATCAAGAGTTCCAATTTTGGATGAAAAGTAAGGAAAGGTAAGGAATGTAGGCTGCATCCAGAATTTTGGCATGGGGGTCATTCTTTTAGGCAGGAAATATAGAAGGTGAACCAAACTTGAGGAGAAATACAAGTTCAGTTTTGGACATGTTGCATTTGAGGTGTCCACCTAGATCCAAGATACCCAGTGAGATTCTAGGGGGCTAGAGTTTGTGAGAGATTTCTGAACAGAGACAGAGATGCACACTTTGCCATGGTGGCAAAAGCAATTGAGTAAAGGAAAACATGTATAAGATGATAAGAGCAGAAAGACACCAACATCAAAACCCCTGGGAAACATATTTATGGAGGAAGAAATGCGCTTAAAGAAGATTGAGAGGGAACTGTCAGAAGAACGAGAGTATAAGATAACATGAACCAAGTGATGCCATTTTGATCAAAGCAAGAGATCCAAGCAGGAGTAGTACGCTGGAGTGGGAAGTAGTAGCCAGATACTGGAGGTTATTGGATGCAAGGCAAAGAAGGCAACTATTTATCCCGAACCTTCATGAACACTGGTGATGACAAATCTGCATGCATTGGGTGTACCTGACTGAGCCTCCTAGCTCTACAGGGGAATTAGTCAAAGGTCCAAAATTTGATCCATGTGGTCAAGATTTGGAGACTGGAAGTAAAGAGTGGCCTGTTAAGAATGTCTTTCTCATCAAAAGACATGTCCTCTAACCCAAGTCACCACTGGCTTGGATTAGATGAGCTGGATTTCAAACAGAGAATTTCAAAGGCCATCATTATGTTTGCTTGGTTCTTATAGCTATCCCCTCAGCAATAACAAAGGACAAAAACATCCCCCAGGAATCCTCTTGATGTAGCCAACTCCAAAACCAACCACAGCTCATCCAATACAGCCTTGGCGCCACACAAACCATGTATTAATTTATGTTCCAGAAGGAGCCATCAGACAAGTGCAGAAAAATATCTGTCCTTTCCATCACAATGTTCTAAGTCAAGAAAACGGCCTGAGGCAAGGGGCTGCGAGGCATCACAATACTTAAACCCTGGCAGCCTCACCGTCTACCAGACTACTGTGGTTTGTGGAGAGGTTTAAAGCTAAGTTTCAGAAACAATTACAAGTGAAGGGTCTGGCTAAACATAACCACAGAAGGAGCTGGAGATGAGTCGGGTCTTTGGGGAAGGCATGAGGTGTCTGCTGAGTAAGTGAACCTGGATGTACAGGGAGGCACCCCAACATACGCCTTGGTGGGTAGGTAGCGTGTGGTAGGGGGTGTGCATGTCACTGGAGGATGTTCCTGTCTGTGTGGGCTGGATGGAGGAATGGCAATTCAGGCTGACAGAAAGAGTACCAAGGCTAGGTGGTAACTGGCAGTGTGTTTACAAACATCTGCATGACACTGAGCTCAGCATAAACACTTTGCAGACACACACTGTGAGGTTGCTTTCAGAAAGTCCTTAAAATTCCAGTCACAACAAAAACCAGAAGCTGCAGAGACTCAGCTGGGAGAGGGGCTGGACAGATCTGCTGCCCTTGGGAATATGGGTCGGGCCTGATGTACTAATCCAAAGAATACCATCAACAATGACAAGGTGGTGCCCCTCCTCCCGGATTGTCCCCCTGTAGGAAATCAACAGGAATCAGAAAACAACCTAGAGAGGGTGATGGGTGAATAAATGTAGCCAAAGGGGAATGAGAATCCTGTAAAAGGCCTCTGTGGACAACCCACAGAGTCACATGGATTCTGCAGTGAAGTACTCACATGTGTGGCCTGTTCTCTGTTCTCATTACATCAGCTTTTCCTCCTGGTCCACTCTTTCCCTTCATTACTACAAATGCTGTGGTTACTAAAAGCATGAGGCTGAGGTTTGTTACAGAATCTCGGATCAAATCAGAGTGGGAAATACTCGCTGGACATCAAACTTCAAATAAATGAGAGGACAAATCTAATCACTATTTTGTTAATGACCATAATCTGAAAGGTATCACTAAATATAACTAAACTCCATTCATTCAAATATTTACTGAGTGCATACTACATGCTAGGGACTGTTCCATGAGATGAGGATCTAGAATAGAACAAAATATATTTTCATCATCATCATTATTGCTACTCTAGTGGGGTTTACATTCCTACAGGAAAAGACAGACCAGCATTCCCTATACAAAAGGGACTCAAAATTAATGCCTTTGGGTTCTCTGAAAGAAGTGAATAAGTTAATGGTACTTTATATACCTCATGTATCTTATATAGCTCTTATGTATCTATATACACTATAGTTCTCCATTATAGCCAGGACACTAACGACCTTCAGCTTGCATCTTGTGGAGATGTAGAAACTTGGTAATTTACCATTGCATTTTTTCTCTCTTCTCTTCCTTGAGCAGAGATATCGGGGGTGATTGTTCACTACAATTTATATCCAGGGAAGAAAAAAATAAAACCCCAAATGGAACTCTAAATGCAGACATCCAGCAAGTCAAACTCAATCCAGAAACATAATTACTTCATGAAAAGGAGTTTACCAAGGACTGAGTGCCTACTATGAGGTGTGCATCCTGAGAAATCCAACGAAGTTTCATAACATGACTCCTACCCTCAGGCAGATAGGCCAAGAAACTGCTAGGGAATCACACAAGAGTCCATGAACTATTTATGAAACAAAGAGCAAAGGATGAAAAAAACATCTAGAAGCACAATTTTAATTTCCTTTTTGAAAATAAATCAGGACAAAATTCAAGTTCACCTGTTTTGATGGACAACTGATAACCTCAGCAGGAGAGAAGATGTATCCAGGAACATGTTTCTTACTCTAACATAAGGTAGCCTGGAGGAGGGGGATGGGATAGAACTTCAGGATCTTTGGGTTTCTGGGAAAATGCCAGGGAGGGCGATCTTGGACAGACACGGACTATAGAGTGTCCCTTCCTTCTGCTCTTTCCCAGGCCCCAGCATGAGCCACGGACGTAATGACACTTACTGTATAAACTTCTGTTGCTCTGGGACGCAGGTCACTCGGTCGTGTAGCTTCTCCAGAAAAGGGGACCTCTGCCTCATGCTGGCATCACCAGGACTCACCCTGTGGCTTTGCAGAGGTTTTCTACCCTTGAGCCCCACTAACTCATGGCTCTGATATTTCTGTCCCTTCAGCTACCAAAAGCAATGCATTTCAGCTGAATTGTTAACATTTTGCCTTTTCATCAGGGTTCAGAATTCAGAAAAACTAGGAAGAGAAGAAAGTAAAGATAAAATGATGTGAACGAAAGAAGCTGTTTTGCTATGTCAACAGTTTGTTCTCCCAAGTGAAAATATATTGAGGACACTGCGAGAGAAAACGGGTGTGGCCTCACCCCTGAAACCACACGAGACATTCTGTTTCAGCAGAGGCCACCGCAGCAGGAGAGAGCTTGGAGGGCCCTGAGCCGATGCAAACCTCAGAGTAAGTATAGACTTCCCTCTGCTAGGAGGGGGAAGGCCCCCATACAGCTACAGAGTCAGGCAGGGCCACCCAATCACCTTGCCAGTCAACAGGACCCTGGCCTTGGGCACACAGGTGGCAGGAAAGAGAGAGCTGTGTTTCTCCTGGAACTCCACTGAGACCAGGCCTGGGATCCTGAAGGCCAGGTAGCCCCGCGGGTCCTGGTCTCCAGCGAGCAGGCAAGGCTGCCTTCCCTTGGGCATCCAGGGGACAGCAGGGACCACATCTGCTTGGATTTCAGCCAGGTGGAGAAGCACTGCCATCCTCTCCGAGGGTTAGCTGGGTCTCACTCTGTGCAGGGCAGCACGCTTGATCCTTGGAGTGCAGAAGCCAAGCCTCACCTGTCCTCGTAGCTTCGCTTTCTTACCAAAGGGACAAGACACACGCTATATGACTGTGGTTTCCAGAGGCCCAGGAGGGCCCCTCACTCCCCCATTGATCTCTCGAGGCAACTCCGGCTCCTCTCCTCCAGCAGAGACAAAAGGCCTGGCTTCCGCCATCAGCAGTATGAGCTTGGCTTTGCCATGCCTGGGGAGGGGGAGTCAGAAGGGCACTGTTTCCTAAAATACTAGACCAGCAAGCTGTGTCCATTGAGGCTGGACTTGGAGGAAAAGTCCATGAGCAATGAAGTGAGAATTCTGTGCCAGTTTGGTCCTTTCCCATTCAGGTTCGCAGTGTCTACTTAGCACATAGTCAAAGGTGAGAGTGTGAACCATTTCAGCTCAACAAATATTTGTGAACGCTTACTACATACCAGACACTCTGCCAGGAACTTGGGTAATAAGCTGAAAACATCACTTTGCTATAGGAACTTTCAAAAAAGTTGAGGAAATTAACACAGATTATATACACACACACACACACACACACACACACACACACACACACACACACATATATACACACATCTAGTTTCTATCCCTTCCAGGAGGTTGGGGGCGCTGAGGCCCTGCCATCAAAGCCCCAGGACAGCCTTTCCTGGGAAGCTGGGGGGTCGAGGCCCTGCCATCAAGGCCCCCGGAGAGTCTTTCCTGTCAAGCACATGACCAGCTCCCAACAAAAATACAAAAAGGAAGTGGAGCAGATGGCCTAAGAAGTAGAGGTACTGGCATTAAAGCCTT
Source organism: Craseonycteris thonglongyai (assembly GCA_004027555.1). Taxonomy (NCBI): domain Eukaryota; kingdom Metazoa; phylum Chordata; class Mammalia; order Chiroptera; family Craseonycteridae; genus Craseonycteris; species Craseonycteris thonglongyai. The sequence continues at coordinate 73,104 of PVKE010002008.1, forward strand.
GATAACATCGAAGCAGACGTGTGGTGGGTCGAATAATGCCCCCGTCCCCAAATTTATGTTCACCCACAACCTCAGAATGTGATCTTATTTGAAAATAGGGTCTTTGTGCATGTAATTAACGTAAGGATTGAGAGCATGTTGGATCATATTGGATTAGAACAGCCTAACTTCAAAGGAGAGTGTTCTTAAAAGAGACAGAAAGAACACAAAGATACACACAAGGAAGGTCAGTGAAGTGGGCATCGGAGACTGGAATGGTGATGCAACAAGCCAAGGGATGGAGGAGCCACCACTAGCTGGAAAAGGTCATGCAGGATCTCCCTAGAGCCTTTAGAAGGAGCATTGCCCTGCTGACACCTTGATTTTGGACTTTGGGCCTCCAGAGCTATGCGAGAACACATTTCTGTGTCTTAAGTCACCCAGTTTGTGGCAATTTGTTACAGCAGCCACAAGAAACAAATACAATGAGGAAAAGGAAACCAGGTCCTTAGGACGGGGAACTGGCCTGAGAGGAAGGAGGAGGGTGGTGAAGGCTGGAAGGAAGCTGACAGTACGTGCTTCTGACCACAGACACCAAGGCCGTGACGGAGAGTATAACCCTGGGAGCTGGACAGAAGGGGTGAGGATTACCTGCTGAGCTATGCTGCCTTGGTTAAGATTGTCCTCAACCACTTCTATCTCAAGCACCAACTCACTGGACAGCTCTGAGTTACAGCAGAATTAAAGAACAGTAATGCAGTGTGAGCCAGAGAAAGCAAGCGGCTGGTCGTCAGGCCCCTGAGCGCGTGGCCAGTGGCGACACATGCACTGTGCCCCACGGCCTGCAGGAAGGCCAGGCAGGCAGGGAATCAGCCAAGTACAGAGCTCAGGTCACGAAGATTTTGAACATGTGGATGGAAGATGACACTCAGAAAAGAAAACCCTCTCTGTATGCATATTATCTGCCACAAATTAAAACAAATATGCAAGCGTCTCCTTGAAGCTGCTGAGAAGAAAATGTAGCACTTTTTTGTGAGTCAGGAATGGTAAGTGGAAATTGAGTAACATATCCACTATTGCTAATTTAAGATGGCGATTGGGTTGCCTTTATTTAGACATCAGTCTTTATGATTCATGTAAATATAAAAAGGCATTTCATACATTTACCCCCACTCAGAACCTTATTTTCCCACAAGCTCTCACATTCTGCAAAAGCAAACGTTCCCGTCTCCCTACTCAAACACCACCGTGCTTCAGCCTGGCAGAAAAGTGTTCTCAGGCCCCTGGACTGGGGCAGATCGAGTTGACATGAGATATATTCTGAGCACTACCCCCAGTCATTTGTAGCATCTCCCCCGATCCACCCATTTTGTCACCTATTTCTCACCCCCTCAGATGGCAAAAACTACCACGTGCCTGGTGTTCTATTAAGCGTTTGCTGACCACAGTGAACTGAATAGGAAGGTTGTCTGAAACAAAGTCTTCACGAGGCAGAAGGACCAAGAAGAATCTTGGAAGACGGGCAATCCAGTGTGGCTGAAAGGGTTTAGGGGGATGGGAAATGGTACTGCAGAGGTCTGTCACACTAAGGAGTTTGGACTTCATTTTTGCAGGCGGCAGGGAGCTAGCCAAGGTGAGTTAGTGGTCGTGTTTTAGCAAGTTCACTCTGGAAGCAGAAAAGGGTTCATGTTTTTTGGGGAGAGTAGATGGGTTAAGTTAAAAAAAAAAAAAAGAGAGAGAGAGGCAAAAGAGCAATTAGGAATCTGGTTAACACTAGTTCAGGCAAGAGATGAAGAATGTTTGACCCAGAAGAGCAGGAGTAGGAATGGAGAAAGTTCTAAAGACAATTAAAAGTGAAATCAGCACCATTTGGATGATCAGCTGGATGGGACATTTTTGTCTTAGCTTGAGTTCCCCCATAGCTCCTCCCTCACATGCAAAAGCAGAATCCAAGACAGAGGTTTATGTGCAAGAAGGCGATTTGGGCAACGACCCCAGGAACGAGGAGAGGGATCAGGGCTGTGGAACAAGAAAGGACAAAGTAAAATGAGGATGTGGTACTACATAGTGACTCCATATCTCCAAGACCTTCCAGGCACCATAGGCTTCCATCACCCACTGGGTCAGGGTGTCCCCGTGGGCATCTACCGCCCTATAGTAGGCAGCCCTACATGTGTGAGAGTGAGCAGGCTCCTGGTTCCTCAGGAAACCTCCCTGGCAAGAAGGGAGAGGTGCTAAGGTAAGCCCAAGCTACTGTCTCAGGGCACCTAAACTCAGCTCTCTAGTTTTCTATTTTTAACAGAAACTTTCCCCTGATTTTTGAACAAGGGGCCCTGTATTTTTATTTTGCACTGAGCCCTACAAATTGTGTAGCCTGTCTTGCCTGTTGACTCCTACAAAGGGGGTGAGCTTAATCAGACAAACCCAGGTCCTACCTGATGAAAGGCAATGCGCCAACTTGTCATCGCCTTATTGGAGGACAAGTGTGTGTTTTTCCAGCTTGCATCTGGCCTGTGTGTGGGAACAGGGCAAGGTTGGCCAGCTGGGCGATGGAGCTCAGATGTGCTATTACTGCCACCTTGTGTTCAATTCGTGCACAGCAATTGTTCTAGAAGGAGCCTCCCAGGCAGCTGCTTGGGGCTGTTGCAGAAGTGCTAAGGGGATGCTGGAATAGAATAGTTCAGCAGGTTGAGCATGCTCCTTGCAACTGTGAGGTGAGGGGATCAAATCCCAGACCTGGCCCATGTAACCCCATATGCTGAAGTGTGGCACAACTGGTAACCGCTGAGATGTGGCAAAGATTCTCACCTCCCATGCGGGAGGTCCCCAGTTCAGTTCCCACCCTGCACAGCCCTACATCCACCTGTGTGGAATGAAACCATGTCACAAATTGATAACTTTTGTAAGTAAGAATTCCATGACACAAGTCAGGACTTTGTCCCTGAGCTGTCACTTCTCCAGAGGATAGCACGGAGTGGGGGTTGAGAGCGTGGGCCACGGCCCAAGACTAACCCTGTGATCTCAGCAAGTCACTTAACCTCTCTGTGCTTCAAGTTCATCATCTATTCATTCACTTTTTTTTTTAAATCTTCTTAGGCCTAGAATCAACTTGTTGACTAAAACAGTCCCTCACAATCAAATCTAAAAACTTAACTCTTAAATTTTACTATTCAACCAAACATACCTTTTAAACCTCCAAAGGAAAGACCATATGGAAATAAATCAAAGGCAATATAAATGGCAATGGTAGATATCCCCACCTATAGCTACATCTATAATTGAATATACCGTACGCATCAGGACAGGGATTTTTTTTCTGTCATGCCACCTCACACACACACATACAGTAGTATATAACAGGCACTTAACATGAATTTGTTAATTGGATAAATGAATGAATGATGGTTCTCCTGACCCTAGAATTCCAGGACAGTAAAGTCAACAGCCTTATCTACATTGGGGGTCAAATGGGCAAGGAAAACTGGGGACTCCTTGGGAGAACTCAGGTAAAGGGAGCCTTCTTTTGGCCTTGTCAACCTTCCACACACACTAACAAAGGGGATGCATTGGGGGAAGAATCTTAGGCTGTTTTGTAACACCAACATGATTGATTAAAGAAGATGGTGAAGTCTTACCTCACTGTCTCTGAGCTTCCTTTTTTTTAGTTTATTTATTTATTTTCTTACATTTGGTGCCCCCTCTCCACACCTCCCCACCCTTCTCACAGCCCCTCACCGACCCCCAGGCAACCACCAAACCACTGACTGTCCATGAGTTTTTGTTTTTTTGTTACTTCCAGTTTTATATTCCACCTATGAGTGAGGTTATATGTTTCTTTCTTCTTTCAGCCTTGTTTTACTTAATAAAGTGTTTTCAAGTTTCATCCATATTGTCACAAATTTCATCTTTTCTTATTGCTGAGTAGTATTTCATTGTGTAAATGTACCACAACTTCTTTATCCAGTCATCTATCGAAGGATACTTTGGTTGTGTCTATGACTTGGCCACTGTGAACAGTGCTGTGATGAATATTGGAGTACATATATCTTTGCGATAAAGATTTTCAGGTTTTTTGGGTAGATACCCAGAAGAGGGGTTGCTGGGTCATATGGCAATTCCATATGACAATATGGCAATTCCTATCTTAACAGCCATTAAATTGCTTTAATCTCTTCTCTTAAAGTGAAAAAGAGCCTAAGAACATAATGTTGTCTAAAATATTGTATACACAAGTTCAGAGTAGCATTATTCTTTATAGCCAAAAAGGTGAAAGCAAAGCAAATATACATCTACAGATGAATGCAGAAATAAAACGTGGACTATCTGTACAATGGAGTATTTATTATTCAGCCATAAGAAATAATGAAGTACTGACACATTAGTGCCATTGAACTGTACACTTAAAAATGGTTAAGATGATACATTTCATTGTATATGTTTGCAACATTGGTTTTGCAAGTTACAAATGCTACTTAAAGATGCTTTCAAAACTAGTTTTACAGAAAGGAAGCAAAAGGCCACTGTGCATAAAGCTGCCTCACCCATTTTGTGTGCTTATTACAGATGACCCTCAATATGGGAAGGAAAAGGCATTTCATGGGATAGAATCAGGAGTGAAGACCTGCCTGCCTGACACTGGTCCAGTAATTTTCTGATTTTGCCATAACAGGAGCTCATGCTGTCCTTCCTTGCTGCTGGCCTCAGCCAGGCCCTCTGCAGTTCATTAGACATGGTCCAATAAACTTGAACTTCTGAAGAAAGGAGTCTGTATTCAGCTTTCTTTCCCAGAAGGTTCCTGTTCAACAATGTACATGTAAATAGCACATGAGCATCTTCTCACTTCATACATAAACACAACTAAGATACAGGTCTTTGCTATGCTAAACTAATATACAGAGCGCTGTCCAGAAAGTATCCAGCCACGTGACCACTCTTGTTATATTGACAATGGCTGGATTCCCCCCACCCCCGACAGCCCTGGTATACTCCTCAATAACTTTCTACCAGAAGGTAGGTGGGTGGCACATACCTTACACTCATTCACAAGGGAAAGGGGCCCCTGATAGGGTTCATTCCAGACCAAGGACATCTTATATGAACATAACCTGAAAGTTTTTTGTCATACAGACTGAAATCAGCAGCTTTTAAGTTGCAACGCTCCCCCTCCAATACAGTATATATCTAAAATAATACACACACACACATATATAACCTAGGCATAAATAGAAACAATCTTTATCATCGCCATCATCAGTGTAATCATTATCGCCACTACAGTGGCGAGGAAGGAGAGATTGGCAAAGTCTACAGGAAGGACGACAGAGGAGGAAAAAGGAGTTGGCAATAAATTCAGGTCTCTGGCAAGTAGCGGGCTGAGCGAGACCAAGAAGGACTTAGGAGAGGGGAAGTTGCTGGCGATAAACCGGTAGGTGAGGGGCAGGGGCGGAGGGAAAGGAGCTGGGTAGCAGCGTAGGTAGCTTAACAGGGCGTGTACAGCGAAAGTAAAGGGAGCGACAAGTGAGGAGGTTCCGACTGCCCCTTCAGCATCAATGATGCGGTCCCAGGTTTGCCATTGGCCCAAATTCCGTTAAATACCGCGAGAACGTAAATCCAATTACTAACTCCTCCTTCTAGTAGGCGAAAGCCCCGCCCCTGCGACCCAAGCCCCGCCCCCGCCCAAAGCCCCGCCCCCCGAGCCTGGGTGTTCGGCGGTGTCAATAAAGTTGCCGCAGGTTGACGAGGGCCGCGGACAACATGGCGGCCTCCGTGCTGGGCTCGCTGCTGGGGACCGTCCGGCAGGTCAGGCCCGCGCCCTCGCCCTCACGCCGCGCCCTTCCCCCGACTCCCCACACCCGCGGCCCCCCACCACTCTGCCACCCATAGAGCCCAGTACGGACCCGTCCCAGTGGTACCCTCCGCCCTCCTTCCTCCTCCGGCTCGTTTCAGGGGAGGTTCGAGCTGCTGATGTAAATTCGGTTTCGTAAGCGTATAACTAGCTGACTAGCATTGAAGCTGCAAATGAACTCCGGTTTACAAGGAAGTGAGTGTAAGTGGAGAAGAGAAGGGGTCCGAGGAGTGAGGCCCCCGGGACTCCAACAGTAAGAGATGGGAGTCGAATAAAGGAGACGAAAGACGCTCAGCGAGGGGGGAGGACAGCGGCTGAAGTGTGGTGGCCTGAACGCAGGCGCCACACAAGTTCAAGGAGCCCATCACAAGGAGGGCTGAGGCCTGGCTGTTGAGTTTAGCGTGGTCGAGGCCGCTAGGACTTTGATAATAGCACTTTCGATGGCGTGGTGGAGGCGAGAGAGGTCAAGGGAGAAGGGGAGGACAAATTGGAGACGAGGAGTATGCAAGTCTTTGTAAATATTTTACTGCAAGTGGCAGATAGAAAAACGGGCAGTAGCTGGAGAGGTAGTGGGCTGATTGCGTGTTTTATGTGTGGTGTAGTGCGTGTTTACATAACCAAAGTAACCATGTTTTTGTGACAAAGGGAAAAATCCTGTAGCAGAGAGAAGATTCCCCGGAGCCATACCCTTGTGTCGGCAAGAAGGGATGGGTCTTTCGTGGGATTGTTTGGTCTTAGGAACATGGACGGTTCATATGTGGTAGCAGTCTTGTCCAGTAGAAATATAATGCCAACCACATATATAATTTAAAAATTTCTAGTAGCCCACTTAAAAAGATGAAACTAATTTTAATATTTAACTCACTAGATTAAAAATATTCTAATAAAATGATTTATAAGATATTTACTTTTTTTCACGCTAAATCTTCAAAATCCGGTTTGTATCTTATACTTGAAATTAACATCTCGGGATGTTTAATTTTCCACCATTAAAATGGAAAATGTAGTCCTACCAAAACAATAAAGTTGTTTAGTGTTTGCACTGCTTCAGTTTAAATTTTTTAAGTAAATAAAATTTGGAATTACGTTTCCCAGTTACACTAGTTACACATCAGGTGCTCACTAGCTGAGTGCCCTCAGTGAGTGGCTAGTATAGTGGATAGAGCGGACCTTTAATAACAGGAGGGAATGCAGAGCATATGTCTACAAGTGGGTAGAGGTAGTAGTGAGAGTTTATGGAAATTCTCTTCTAATTTATTACTAATTTCATAATTAAAGAGCAAATGAAATTGGCTGAGAGTGAGGATGTGGAAGCAGGAGGCACGGATTTAAGGAAAAAGAGATAGTGTAAAACAGTCAGGAGTAAGTAGGCAGGAGGAATAGCAGCAAGAAATGGATGGAGCAAGTACAGTGAAAGGAGCTGAGGGTGTATGAAATACAACACTGTATTTACCAAACATGGAATTCAGGCTGGGTAAAGGGGAGACAGGAAATCAAAAGATTTCACTGTCTTAAGAGAGACAGTGAAAAACTGGCAGGATCAGTGGATTAAAAGTACCAGAGTAGGGGAAGCGCTCGCTTTGCAGCCCCGGAACCTAAGGATCGAATCCTGGGCCCAGTCCATGCAGACCCATCTGCTGAACTGGGGGCCACGATGTATTGCTAAATGTGAATAAAGGGGGAAGCGACGAAACATGGGGCAGGGAGTTTATACATGTAACTGCATAGACAAAAAATCTCTGGAAGAAACTAGTAATAGTGGACACCCTTGGAGGTGGTAGAGGTTACTGGGAGGGATGAGAGAGGGAGACTGTATGTCTTTTTTATATTTTTTTGAATTTTGAACCATATAAATATTAGTCTGAGTAAAGGTCGAAAAGAACTATATTAAAAATCTCAGAAAATATTCCACTTTCCAACACATATTATTAGTATTACCACCATTTTGGCTTAGTGTACATAGAAGTTATTTATTTTGAATTAAGTCTATTACTTAAAATGATTAAAGTGATCCAAAATTACTTAAAAAAGAAATTGGTCATAAGTAGTGACTAAAAGAGGATCGCAGGATGGCAACAATGATAGGGCTGGCCTGGGTCTGACTAGCCTTCACTTGTTCTTTTCTCTTTTAGATGGTTCTTTTCCCAGCTTCAGGTCAAGTTCGAGGTTACTATGTAGACTGGAAAATGTTGCGTGATGTGAAGAGACGGAAAATGGCCTATGAATACGCAGATGAGAGGCTACGGATCAATTCGCTCAGGAAGAATACCGTTTTGCCAAAAGAACTCCAGGTTAGCTAATTAAGATAAGTTCCCATCTACCCATGATCATTAACTCAAGTCACTTTTGATACTGTTTGTTGTGACTTATTATCAGTATAATTTCTGGAACGGATGATCAAATACTCCCAGTCAACACAAATGAATACCGTTGAAACTGATTTTGGTGAATTTTAGATTAAAGAGAACTATGTGTTCCTAACTAACTTTTTAACCATTTGATCAGATGATCCTTTGAAAATACTGGGGCATAGTAACTACACAGAAATTGAGCAATTATTGTGATCTCAGGTCTCTCCCCCACTTCATCCAGTCTTTCAATGCTCAGGATTGGGAGGCTTTACTGATGCATGGAGCCACGTGTTTCTCATCCAAGGCAATACTTACCCTGCCTCACTCAACTCCTCTGCCCACCTCTGTGTGCTCGGTGGACCTCCATTTAGGCTTAGAGTCCTTAAGATGAATAAGAGGATGTCAACCCTGTTTGACTTCCTGAAGCCTAAGGTCCTGCACCTCACTGGTAATATAGAACACCTGCATTCAGGGGTCTCATCAGGGAGTATAACACAAAACTCAAGTCCACTCAACTTATCAGCAACTCAGAATAAAAATAAAATATCACTGTAGAAGTTGGCAGAATAATATACAGGCCATTTATTACTATGGATTTTTAAAAATCTTAGATTATGCCCAGTGAGCAGAAAATTGAATGCCCTGGACCACTCTGTTAATGGCTTTTACCATAATGGCATTAAGATCCTTGCCTATATTTAGGGAGTAACAAGAAGTGGCCCTCTCAGCTCAAGATGTAGAGAACATAGTTTATGAAGACCCCCAGAATAAACGTCTCTGGTATGAGAACCAGCAATAGCTGTGCAGAGACTATGAAGCATGGGAACTGATTATGGCTCTGCTTTGTCTGCAAAGTACAAGGGTGGGCTGATAAATTTTGCCTCCACTTAAATAGAAAATGAACGGGAAAAGATATTTTAATGAAATAAAAAAAGACATACCTACATCATTTATTTTCCAAACTTCATAATTATTTTTATACAAAATTAATACATCCTTCAATATACTTCTGCCAACACTGCACTTGTTTTTGAAATCTGTCCTTAAAAAAATTGTATTTTGTTTTGAAACCATTTCTTTACTGCAGACACTTTACCTCTTCATCACAGGTGAAGCGCTGGCCCTTACACATGTTCCTTTAGTTTTGGGAGCAGGTGTAAATCACTAGGAGCCAGGTCTGTGCTATATGGTGAATGCGGCAGCACTGAAAAGTCCAGGTGTTGAATTGCATGTCTGTTGCTGCGTTTGTATGAGGCCTGGTGTTGTCGTGTTGAAGAAGTGTTTCATCTCTTATTCCAACCCATTTGATTCTTTTTAAGGCAGTAAAAGTTTTAACATAATATTCAGATTTTATTATTGTTCCTTTTTCAAGAAAATCTGTTAAGAACAACATGCTCAGAATTCCAAAAAAGCAGTCAACACAACCTTCTGGGCTGAGGCCTACGCTTTGAATTTTTTCTGTTGAGGTGATGCCTTATGGTGGTATTCTATGAACTGTCTTTTGTTCTCGGGGTCATAATGATGGATCCAAGTTTCATCACCTGCTATAACCTTCTTTAAAAACTCCTCACCTTCTTTTCAAACATTTTAAAAAGAATGGAGGGACTTTTTCCTCTGTTAAGATTTTAGTAACCAGCACGCTATTTGAACCAAACATCTGAACACTTCCATTTCAGTGTGCACTGGGTGAAAAATGTAAGCATCTGTGTGTGCAAGGTCAAGAATGATGGAGGAGAGATACCATGTGCCTACACAGAACTGCTTATATCCAGATATGTCTAATAGCACAAAAGTTATTAACAGTGAAGGCAAAATTTATTAGCCTGCCCTTATAGCTTACAACTTGAATTTACATCCCAGTTCTAACCAACTTACAGGCTTTCGCAGCACATGTAATTGTCTCATATTCCCTCTGCCTCGATTTCCTCATTGTCAACTGCCTTAAATATTTTGGGAAATAAGAACAGGTAGGTGTGTATGTGTGTGATGTGAGATGGAACACACATCAACATAATAAGCCATGTAATATGAAAAATAGAGGCATTTATGGCTGGGTTTTTCCTGGACAGCCCTCATATATATGTATACACACACACATACACACTGTAAGTCCATAAATAAAAAATTTCTAGTGATTCTATAGGTCTACCTCCATGAAACTACTTCATTCTTCTAGCCCAGTCATTTCTCCTCTCCAGTTCCTCCCATAGCACTGTCTACCATTCATTGACTTAATTGTGTTGCTTCATATAATTCTCTTCATATAATTCTCATATTATTATTTCATAATAACAACACATTAAGGTTTTAAAGATCAGGAACTATTCTTAATGCGTAATAGTTTATGTTAGTGCTTTCATACGCATTTTCTCATTTAATTTATATACTTTTAATGTGTTAATTATTTTGCTTCTACCACAGTCTGGTACAGGGTCAGTCATACTTGTCAGATGAAAGTGAATACACACACACACACACACACAGACTTGGACATACATACCAATAAATCTCAACCAAAACTGAGGCACAAGCTACTGCAATAGTATCTATTTTATTCCCCTCAACCACTTTTGCCCTTATCAGATATATTCTCTACATCACAGATAATCTTTTAAATATGTAAATCTCATCTTTGCTTCTCCATCAGTCAGAATTTTTACCACAGATGTCAAAGCTCTGTGGGAAGCTACCTTTCATCCCTCTTCAGCCCCATCTTAACCATATATCCTCCTTCGTCTTTAGCCCAGAAGTGTCATACTTTCATGATTTAGAAATCATATGGGAAATAACCTAACATTACACCTCAAGGAACTAGAAAAATAAGGGCAAATTAAGCCCAAAGTTAGCAGAAGAAGACAATAATAAAAGCAGAAATAAATGAAATAGAGACTACACTAAAGATCAGTGCAACTACAAGCTGATTTTTTTTAAAAGATAAAATTGAGAAACCTTTAGCAAAACTAACTAAGTAATAAAGAGAGAAGACTCAAATAAAATCAGAAATAGGGAGGCCAGGATAGCTCAGCAGTTGAGCGCTTGCCTTGCAGTCATGAAGTCTAGGATTCAATTCCTGGCCCCGGCCTCTGCAAACCCATATGTTGAACTGTGGCGCAACTGGTAACTGCCAGATGATTCACCTTCTCTCAAACAATAAATCTTTAAAAAAAATGAAAGAGGAAACAGTACAATAAATACCACACAAATACAAAGGATCATAAGAGACTGATAGGAGCAATGACATGGATAAACTAGAAGAAATGAATAAATTATTAGAAACATACAACCTACCAAACACTTCAAGACGAATTAATACCATATCTTCTCAAACTCTTGCAAAAGACTGAAAGCGAGGGGCATTTCCAAATTCCTTTTATGAGGCCAATATTGTCCTGATACCAAAGTCACATAAAGACGGTACAAAAAAAGAAAACTACAGGTCAATATCCCTGATGAACATAATACAAATGTTCTCGACGAAATACTAGAGAACCATATTCAATAGCATATTAAAAGGATCATACACCATGACCAAGTGGGATTCATCTCTGAGATGCAAGGATGATTCTACGTATGCAAGTCATTAATAAAGATAAAAATTGTATGATCTCAACAGGTGAAGAAAAGCATTTGACAAAATTCAACGTTCTTTCATAGTAAAAACTCAACAAATTGGGTAGAGAAGGAATACACCTCAACATGATAAGCCCACAGCTAACAATATAATACTCAACAGTGAAAGGTCTAAAGCTTTCCCTCCAAGATCAAGAAAAAGATCATGATTCCCACTCTTACCACTTCTATTCAGCATAGTAGTAGTGAAAGTCCTAGCCAAAACACTTAACAAAATGAAAAACCATACAAATCAGAAAGGAAGAAAGATTGTCTTTGTTTGCAGATGATTCTAATCTTATATATAGAAAATCCTGAAGACTCCACAAAAAACTGTTAGAACTAATCAATGAATTCAGTAAAGTTGAAGGATACAAAATCCAAAGAATTCAGTTGGATTTGTATAGACTATCAAAGTATTTGCAAAAAAAAAAGGAAATAGTCCCATTTAAAGCAACATCAAAACCAATAAAATACCTAGGAATAAATTTAAGGAGGTGAAAGAAAATTATAAGACATTAATGAAAGAAATTGAAGAAGACAAATAAGATATTCTGTGTTCATGGGTCAGAAGAATTAATATTATTAAAATGACAACATTACACAAAACCATCTGTAGATTCTGTGCAATTTATCAAAAGTCTGGGGAAGCCGGGACGGCTTAGCGGGTTAAGCCCTTGCTTTGCAGCCCTAGGGTCCAAGAATTCAGTCCCGTCCTGGGCCCATATGCTGAACTGGAGTGAAGCCCCAGTTTGGTTCTTGTCAGGGGTGAGCTTCCCATGCAGGAGGCCCCTGGCCCAGTTCCTTCCCTGCTCGGCCCCCTCCCACCTGTTTGGAACAAAACCATGTCAAGAACTGATGACTTACAACTATGGAGATGGCTCTGGGCCCTCCCCCATCGCTCCGTCTCTATCTCCCTGTTAAAAACAATAAAATAAATCTTAAAAAAAAAAAAAAGATTCAAAGAAAACTTCAAAACACCACGAATAGCCAAATCAATCCTAAGAAAAAAGACAATGCTGGAGGCCTCATACTTCCTGATTACAAGTTATTAACAAAGCTATAATAATCAAACTAATATGGTACCAGCATAAAAAGAGACACATAGATTAAACATTAAATGAACAGAATGGGGAGCCCAGAAATAAACTCATGCATATATGATCAACAAGTAATTGAGGAGCCTGAAATAATGGGGAAAAAGATAGTTGCTTCAATAAATGGTGTGTGGAAACTGGACATTCACATGCAAAAGAATGAAATTGGACCCATATCTTATACTACTCACAAAAATGAATTCAAAATGGGTAAAGACTTAAAAGTAGGACCTGAAAATATAAAATACCAGAAGAAAACATAAGGAAAGAGTTCCTTGACAGTAGTCTTGGTAACAGATTTTTAGGCATGACACCAAAAGCGCAAGCAACAAAAGCACAAGTGGGACTACATACATCAATCCACAAAGCTGCTCTGCAAAAGAAACAATATGAAAAGGCAACCTACAGAATGGGAGAAAGTACCTGCAAACCATATATCTGATAAGGCATTAATATGTAAAACACAAGGAACTCTTGCAACTCAATAGGGAAAAAAAGAGATCCAATTTAAAAATGGGCAGAGAAACGGGTAATGCAGTCAGTACTATCATAACTTTATATGACGACAGATAGTTGTTACTAGACTTAACTGTGGTGATCACATTGTACCTAAATGTTAAATCACTATGTTATACACCTAAAAATAATATAATGTGTGTTAACTATACTTTAATTTTAAAAAAGTATTACAAGACAAAATGGGCAGAGAAACTGAATAGACATTAACCCAGAAGAGACACAGAAATGGTCAATAGGTATATGCATTGAATATTGGTTGGAATATAAATTGGTACAACCACTATGGAAAATAGCATGGAGTTTCTTTAAAAAATTAAAAATAGAGCTTCCATATATTTTCCAGCAATTCCACTTCTGAGTATATATCTAAAGGAAATAAAACCACTAGATAGAGATAAAAGAGGTATTTGCACACCTGTGTTCATTGCAGTATTGTTCACAATAGCCAAGACAAAAACAACCTTAGTGTCTGTCAGATTTAATGTGATTTCATTCAAAGAAAACGTGATACTACACACACAGTGCAACACTTTAGCTTTTAAAAAAGGAAGACCTGCTTTTTGCAATAACATGGATGTACCTCGAGGGCATTATGCTAAGTGAAATAAGTCAGAAAGACAAATACAAATACAGTAGATTTTCCATTAACAGGCAGTCAAGCAGTCAGCACTCTCAAGTGTGCTAGTTAATGAAGAGTCTGCATTTATATGGCATCTACCAATCCCCATGGGTGCCAGTTAACTGAGAGTTTACTATATACTGTGATCTCACTTATATGTGGGATCTAAATAAGCAAAACTCAGCAGTAGTAGAATGGTGGTTACCTGGAGGTGGGGGAAATGGCGAGCTGTGGATAAAAGTGTACAAACTTCCAGTTATGAATAAAGTTTTGGAGATTCAATGTACAGCATGTTGACTGGTTAACAATACGTACTTGAAAATTGATGAGAGTAAATCTTAAATGTTCTCACCACACACACACACACATATACACACACAAGATAATTAGGTGTGGTGATGGAGGTGTTAACCTTATTGTATTAATTTCATAATACATTCATGTTTCAAATCATCATGTATACCTTAAACTTATACACTGTTATATGTCAATTATATCTCAATAAAGCTGGGGAAAACTCATATGGGGAGACAACAGAAATGCATTCATATATTTTCCAAAGGACTGAAACAAGAATGTATATAGCAGCCCTAATCATAATAGTTCAAAACTACAAACTACCAAGTTTAGATGTCTATCAAGTTTAGATTGGATAAATGAATTATGGTATTTGCACACAACAATTAGTTACCACCAATGAGAACAAATTACAACACATGCAACAGTGTGGATGAATCTCATAAAGCATATTGTTAAATGGAAGTAGCCAAACAGACATAAGTAAAAAAAGAATGCATATTCTATGGTTATGTTTATAAAAATTTCAAAACAAGGGAAAGTAATCTGTGGTGTTAATAATCAGGGTAACTGTTAGCCAGGAGGTCAGTGCCCAAAAGGAGGTACAGGTGGGGCCTCAGGTGCTGATAATGTTTCTTAATCTAGGTACTGTTAACTGGTTTATTCAGTTTGTGAAGTCACTTGAGCTTTATACTTGTGATTTGTGGATTCTTGTGTATCTGTTAAGTTTCAGTTAAGTTTTTAAATTTCGTAATGGGGGTATGTTAAACATTTGTCATTTTTCCAGTGTTTTTGTTTCTTAGAGGTTAAGGTTCACTACTGTGTCCAGAGTTCTTTGGCCAAACTGTGGCTACATTAGTGCATCTAGCCCATTGTTCCTCTAAGCACTGATATTGTGACTTCCCTTAGGAAGTAGCTGATGAAGAAATTGCTGCCCTTCCCCGGGATAGCTGTCCTGTTAGAATCAGAAATCGGTGTGTCATGACATCCCGTCCACGTGGTGTGAAGCGGCGTTGGAGGCTTAGTCGTATTGTCTTCCGTCATTTAGCCGACCATGGGCAACTCTCTGGGGTCCAGCGAGCAATATGGTAATCAGATCCTGAACCCACTGAGCTCACAGGGAATCCAGTTCTGACAAGACTTTTCTAATAGACAAAAACCTAGTTCTACCAAGATCCAGTACAGGACTTTGGTCTACGAGAAGTCTATAATTACATTACCTTTAAATTTTCAATGAAGAAATCTGGATCTTCCATTCTGTCTGAATTCTGGCTGTCAGTGAATTCTCTTTTTGGTTGGACTTGAATGTACTAATTCTTGTGTATGGTGCAGAATAAAGTAATAAAAAATATTTTCCATGAAAATATGCTCTGTATGCTTGCCTTCTTCAAATTTAATCTCTTAGCAACTTATGAGGGTCCATGTGTTGTTTAAGGGCATTACAGTGTTCCCTTGCCACTTCGCACTTCATGTTTTGCGGCTTCTGTGCTTCGCGGGTTTTCCCAAAATATTCATCAAAAAATAAAAATGAAAAAATACAACCATGTCGGCAGCCACATTGCGGAAAGGAGCGTTGTTTCATGTGGATGCGCGAGAGAGAA